>CM041777.1:351950607-352231933 GCA_023374045.1 Limonium bicolor
GAGAGAGAGAGAGAGAGAGAGAGAGAGAGAGAGAGAGAGAGAGAGAGAGAGAGAGAGAGAGAGAGAGAGAGAGAGAGAGAGAGAGCCTTTAGTTAGAATCAAGCTTAAGTCCGATTGTCAAATGAAGCATGTCTTATTTCATGGGGGTACACCCCTATTTATAGTATTTCAGGCCTGGTCTCCTGCTGCCAGCCTGTATTTTACACGTATAAATACAGTTTTGCCCTCCCCTTAGCATCTTTGGCCGACCATAGACGGCCGGCCATACTACTTTTGCCTTGCCTAAGTCCTACTTTCATCCGGCTGGAGACGGTCGGATGCCTTATGTGTTTCTATTTCCATCCGGCTGGAAGTGGCCGGATGCTCCATGCGTCTTGTTCGGCTTGGTACCATTTCTTCCCTTCTCACTCAGCAATCGAAATGCTGGTATGCTAAATGTAGTCCTAAGTCATCTAGATTCCTTAAGTCGTTTTAGCCATCTTGATATTAGGTTCTTTACAAGGTATACCGGTTTAAAATAATTACAAAAATAACCGTAATATCAAACATTCACACAATAGTCCACCTGCAAACATCAGTGCATAATGATAACCATAACCAGTATTCAAATACCAACAATCCATAACAGAAATCGACAAGATACGCGTATTAAACTGCACTTGTTAGTTGGCCACCTGGCTCTTGTCCTTTAACCAACCAATTAAACTTTTCCAATTAATTTCCACCTCAGGCGCCATGTCAAGACAACCCTTAAAAAAAGAACTTATTAATGGACAGTAGTCCCCTGGGTTCCAATGGAACCGTTACCAGCTGACCTTATGGCCCTGGATAATATATTGACCGATCCGGTCGAACCTGTGCACCAACGGCAGTGCCCTCCGCCATCGTCGAGTGTGGACAATGGATTCCCTTGAGTGACTCCCCATTGAAGTGTCTCGTAGTGATCACGATGCGCAACCAGAATTTCGAAACAGTCTGGATTCCTCTCTTTATAAGTTAGCCCTTTAGTCAATGATACAATATTCAATCCTTGAGTTAAGACTATAACAGTTGACCATCAGTTAGGTTTAATAATACCTAAAGGTCAATTAGTCTCTTTTTTTCAGTTTAGGTGTATAAACTTCCAGTCATAAGACGTTCGCGTAAAGTAAAACGCAACAATGTTGAGCAATACAGTATACAAAATAATATACATAAAATCACAGATATCGCTCTTAACAATTTAAACACACAACGTCTGGACCTCAGGAAAAATCCTTAGGACATTCAGACCACACAATTAACATACCGTTCACCGTAGTAACAGCTAGCTTGACAATTCACGCTCTAGTAATTCTTTCCCGTACGCTGTTATTTATACATGCAATAACGGGTAATATTAATACACTGTTCACTAAATGTTACAGTACTATCACTGTAGAACTAATACTTGTAATATACTAATCATGTATGTTCTTTATTTCCCCCTGTTATTTTACAGTGACTCTAGGTAGTTCAACAGTTCGTTATTTTATGTGACATTCACATGTGATAATGATTTTCTACCTTTTAGTATATTTTCTATTTCATAAATCATATACCCATAATTATTTCCACTTATTCTTTATATTATACCATTTGGTTATTCTTATTATAACCACCTTTATTTTATAAACTTCATATCATATTCCACAATATAGCATATTACATAGTTTTAATTCCATTCTTTATTAAATTGCAAAACCAACCTTAATAATTTGGTATTTATATTTTGTACCCAACAACTTTTATTAATTACCAAATAACCTTATAACTTTTATAATTTATTAAATATCCACCTATACTTTCGGTAATTATAATTTAAACCTATTAATTTCCGCAAATTACTAAATAGCCACACCTATATTTTGGTTATAATATACATTTTTCCTTTATTTACAACTTAACCCCAAAACTTATTATAAGTTACATATTAACTTATAAACTATAGTTTTAATATTTAATTTTCTTAAATACCGAAAAGGCCCTTATAATTTTGCAAATTATGAATTCGCCCCAAATTAAATTTGGTTTTACACTTATACTTTCATAAATTACATATTCACCCTTAAACTTTTATAAACTTAATATTTTATGTCATAAATCATTTTAACCCAAAGTTTTTGGTCAGCACTTTGACCAAGACTTAATTTCATAATTAATACTTTAATATACCCATAAATTCAAGTGTATTCTTGGTTATAACTCTAATCTTTCCAATAATTATAAAATAGCCCTAAAACTTTATAAAATGTTATTTTAACACTTAAACACTTATTTAAATTCACCAAAATTCATAATATTAATTCCTACCTTATATTATACCATAAATATACCAAATGAACCCTTATGTTCTCGGCAATCCTATTTAATACCACGAACTTTTCAAAATTTACATTTTAGCCACATAACTTATTAAACTAGCCATTTAAATACTTGTAGCTATTTTTAATGTTCCCAAAATTTATAATATAAGTTAATATTCTTATATATATTTCAAAATTCACCAAATATCACATATTGTTCTCGGCTTTAATTTCATCTTACTATATAGTTTTCAAAACTTGATTTAAACCTTATAATAAATACATATAAATGTATATAAGCCATATAACACTTCTAAAAATTATACTAATGACTTAGAGTGATTATAAACTTAAAATAGAACATTTCACTCTTAGATGTTTCGGTTTAAATATATGTGTATCCTATTTAATTTTTGTGACACATATTTATACCTTAAGGTAATAATCTTACCTTATATGTTATAATTTATTTTCTTGACCATATAACCCAAAGTAATTCGGCCTTAGTTTTATTTAGAGGTTATACATAATTTTTATACCAAAGTTTGAAGCTTAAATCAAACTTAAACTTAGTAACCTTAATTATATAAACTTACTCCTTAAATCAAGACAATTCTTGTACTTGATTTCTCCTTGGATTCCAAGCTCTCCAAATGTTATCTTGATGAAGAACTTTCGGCTCCTTATATATATTTGGAAGATCCATTTGTTAGACTTCTAACAGAGATTTATAAATAATATTTGGAGTAGTTTTACAAGAGTTTACCTTAGGAATTTAACAAGGTATTTTCGGTACACCTTGGGATGATTGTAGATCCAAGTTTCCTTCATGAAATAATGAAGAGAATATGGATTTAGAAGCTCTTAATTTTCGAAAATTGATTAAGGTAATTTACTAGGATTTTCAACATAAAAATATACCTTAACTTGATCTTGTTGTTGAATCAAGACACCTTCTTGGAGTCTTAAGCTTGGCGAAAATAGCAAGGATTGCTAGGATGATTTTTCTTGCTTTAAGACTTAGTAGAATTAACTATGAAAATACATAAAATGGTGTTAGAACTTAGAACACCATTAATGGAGCTTTAAAGCTCTAGGGAATAATTTAGCAAATGAAGAAGAAAAGAGAAGAGAAGAGAGACTTACACCTTCTGTTGAATGAGGGGCAAGGGATGAATGAAGTCTCACATAGGGTATTAAGGCAAGAATGAAAGGAATCAAATTGGAAATAATTGACATGTCATATGACATTATTTTATGACTTGTTTTTTATTATTTTAACTTCATTATTTGGCTCCAAAGTCTCTTAATTGGACTAGGCTTTCGACTGATTGGCAAGGAAATAATGGAGGCTTAGTTTGACAACTTGAAAGAAGAATATAAGACAAGGTAGGTACATGTACTCTTTTGATTTTTCTAAGGCAATTAACATGTTATAGTTGTCCTGTTTTCCTTGTAAAAATCGGCAACATGGACAGAACATGGGCATTGGATTCTTGCTGATTGAAGGCATTAGGACATGGCTAGATAGGTAGGTATTTTAGCTTGATTTTAATAAGGCATATACACCTTCTTTTCTTTGTTGAAATCGGCCACCATGTGCCATAGGAGACAAGTTGATTTTTGTTTGTTTTGAACAAGAGATCATGCTTGTTAGGTTTATGTTTGTTGACTAATTAATGAGGTAATCAATCCCCTTATTATTGCAAGAAATCGGCAGCACATGAGGTAGAACATGGGTGTTTCATTTGTTTATAGCCTAGTACAAAAGAGCTAGATCTAGTATTTACTTTTGGCTTATTTAATTCCCATGATTTTTGTTAAACTAATCCTTTCTTGTCTTATTGCAGGGAAATCGGTAATGAAGCTCCATTTGACTGATTTAATTTGACATATTATCACATGGTACATGCTAAGGTGAGTCACCATTCCATAAGGCAATTTTTGAAGCAAAATCTAGTCAAAATAGACCCTAAATGCCGCCTACAATATGGACCAGGTGGGATTGATTTTTGATTTAATTCCTATCACATTATATTGTACTAAGACCATACTAATATGGGTAATAGGTTCCAGCTTTTAATTGGTACATTTACATCATGGTAAAAGGTGAAAGTTTTAAGGTAAAAATGCTGATTTTAGGTACCTTTTTGATCCAAAAATCGCCCCCACTTGTACTATGAATTTAGTACTGGCATTAATTTATTTAGATATTCAATTTATTCCCTTTTAATTTTATCAACTCGTGGCTCCTCAAAAACTTCAAGGCAATTGCGTAGAACGCGTTTTTGTGACATCCGAAGGTGCGTTTTTGTGCTTTAAGAATTTTCTGGAAAATAATTAGTCGCTATGAGTTCCAAGTGTTTATTGACATTGTTTATAGTCAATAATAATATGTTAAGGTGTTACATTGAGTCATGTGGGGTTATATCAACTCATAACTCAATTTCCAGGCTACCGGAACACTCCCGGGACAAAAAGGAGCGTTAAGAAATTCGTCTGAGCATTTTGTTTATTTTTGATAAAGTGGCTCGAGAGTCCTCTTTGGAATGATGAATATTAGTGATAGGAACTCTAAGAATGATTTATATTGGAGTTTGTGCCACTTTGGTATCTCTCCGGGGCAATCCCAAGGGTTTATAGGGCCCTCAACGGGAACCTCCGAGAACTTTGTCTTTAACTGAGAATTTATCTTGAGAACTTCATCTTAAATGTTCATTAAAGTGTTATTGTGTATTTATAATGAAGTGTAATGCTTTACTATATTTAATAAAGTATTTCCGGGACTTTCGGGCCTTAAGGGGCCCTTAAGGGAACTCCCGGGCATATTGTATTTTTACTCAGTTCTAACTGAGAACTTGTGTTTTAAAGGTCATAAAATGATCCTTGATTAACCTCATATGGGTTTTATAGCTTATATAACTTGTTTAGCTTAAGGTCGGGCTTAAACGCTCATTTTTGACCTTAAGGAGTTTTGGTGCGTTTTAACGCCTAAGTGTTTATATACTTTCTTTAGGGTTTAATAATCCCCTAAATAATATTTATTTACCATTATTTAATTATTTAAATGTTAGGGGTATTTCATAAAATAACACAGCAGTGCATAGAATAATCACAACGATACACAAACGCAAGTGCAATATATTACATGCAATTATCTTGGTCGTTATTTCACACAACAGATAGCACACAAGCCGGTGTAATCCGTTAGCAAACAGGTTGCAAGTATCCATACCGTTCACCGAAGATTGTACTCGATTAATTCCCGGTCAACATCTAGCCGATCAAAGTCCTAGAATAGGATTAACTGAGAGTGTTAATTTATGTTACTCTCGTATAATAATTTTACTGTATCATGAAATGTCCTTGTAATTGTTATTTCATGCGAGGTTTATTTTAACGCTTAGATCATTCCTTTTTAACCTATTAACCTTATTTATGTTTAAGGTTTACGTATATAATTTAAACCATTGTAGTCTTTACTTATAAGACTTATATTGTATGGTAATTCTCTTTTAATAACCTCCATGATTTCATGTATAACTCCATTATTCATTTTCTTTTTAATTTATTTAAACCTTAAATGTACATAATTATACACACGTAGTATTTACGATACATGTTTATATTCGTCCAAGCGACTTAACAATTTACAATTTCGTCAATGACATTTATTGGTAACATGTTAATTAATTCTCCTCTTAACCTTATATTTAATATACTATAACTCCAAATATTATTTGGTATTCACACCTTAAATTCCTTATATTCATTTCCTTTTGATTTACTTGAAAATCTTAAATGTATATATTTTATATACATGTATTATTTATGATACATGATTTTAATTGTCCAAATGACAAAACAACTTTATAAATCCTCAAATTGTATTTACAAGTCACGCATGGGCTTATTTTTCCCATATCTTTTATTAATCACAACTAAGCCCAAATAATATTATTTCTTTTCAAATAAATTACTACTATTCGTATAACATATAGTTTTAATTTCATAAATCCTTAAATCATAATTTCTCTTCTAAATTTTTCTAAATATCCATATAGGACCTATAAATATTTTTAAATCCCACAAATACACTATACTTTTCGGTTATTATTTTATAACCTCATTTATTTCATAAACTTTACATTATACTCCAAAACACATTATATTACATAGTTTTAAGTCCTTAATCAATTAAATCTCAAACTTAGCCTTATAAAATCAGTAATTATAATTTGAACACTTTAACTTTTATAAATCACCAATTAGCCACATTAATTTTCGGCTTTGGCATATAATTTCTCAAAATTATACTTTAACCCCAAAACACTTTATAATAGTTATATATTAACTTATAATTTATAGTTTAATTATTTAATTCTCTTAATTACCGAAATGGCACAAATAATTTTCTAAATTATGATTCAACCCCAAATACCATTCGGTGTTACTTATAACTTTCTATAAATTACATATTCACCCCAAAACTTTTATAAACTTAATATTTTATGTCATAAATCATTTTAACCCAAAATTTTCGGTCAACACTTTGACCAAGGTCTAATTTCATATTTAATACATTAATATATCCAGAAACTTATATAATTCTCGGTTTTCACCAATCTTTCCATAAATTACAAAATTGCCCCAAAACTTTATAGAATGATATTTTAATACTTAAACACTTTTATCAATATAACCTTTTATACACTTCTAAAAATTCCCAAACTTAATACTTAGGGTATAAATCATAATATTAACCAATCTATGCCTCAAACTTTCGGTAATTACATCCTAAACCCCATAAGTTTCATAAATCCATTATTTAACTTTTAATGTTACTATAAGTTCATAAATTAATTATTTATGACATTAAATTTGGTCAAACCTCCTAATATGATCTATATTGACCCATTGACTACCAGAAGTTTGTATAATTACAGTTTGACCCCCATAATTTTCATAAATTACATTTTTGTCTCAAAACTTAATTATATTTTATAAAATTCATAAAATAAGGTTTTAATGCCTAGTTTTCGGCTAATGCCTATAGTTAGCCCCAAAAAAATTATTTTAATTACCATAAAACCCCAAGGTAATTCAGTAATACTAATTACCATCCTAAATTTATTTTAAACTTAATAAACATAAATTAAATGGCCTAAAAACACATGGCCTTATTACAATAATTAACATGGAAATAAATTACACATAAATGTCCCAAATGACATATACTGTTACGGCTTTTACTTACCCTTGCCCATATATTTTATAAATTATGTTTTTAACCCCTAAATTATTTCCTTGATCTTATAGGTCATTAATACACCAAACTAATTCACCAAAAATGTTATTAAATGTTTTAACACATAATTAAGTTTTATAATGCCCATAAATCCCATGGCTAACATATATGTGTAATAAAATTTCATAAAACCATATTATAATATAAGGTAAGTATTTCTCACCTAGCTTTTGATTTTCCAAGCTACCAAGCACTCCAAACAGCCCCTTAGGCTCACGGCCTGATTTAGTACAGCACTTAAATTAATTTTTGAAGTGCTAATGACATAAGCTTAATATATATATCATTAAGGTAATAATACTTACTTTGGTAGTATTTATTTTTGGATTGTTTTGCTTACGGTTGTGCATGGAGTATCCAAGAGATTTTCACCAGCATATCATGCCATGAAAAGAACATGTGTTAGCCACATAATACAAGGTTATTTTGTGTCAGTTTCAGCTAGGAAAATACATGGTATATACCTGGTTTTGAAGCTGGTTTCAAGGCTTACACACGCCTATTTTTTTCCAAGGCAACAAGGTGTTAAAATGCTACTTATTTCAGCATAAAACCGGTGGAATCAAGAGGAATTTCCTTACCGAATTGACTAGGAATGGAGAGTTTAATGCTGGGATCATGTTCCTCCACAAAGCTTGGTCATTTCCCACTAATTTTTACATGAAGAAACCATGGGTGAGCTGGGGAAAAACTGGTATTAAAACCGGAAATATAGCAGGAATGAAATGGCTAGTTTCTAGCATGTTTTACCTTAAGAAGTTATAACAACTAACTTCTTTTTCTTCTTCTGTTTTCAGCAGATAAACTGCACTACTTCAAGCACCATTTTAGCTTGGTTTGCTTGATAAAAATGGAGATGAATAAGCTCCTTGAAGAGAGGAAGAAGAGAGGAGAAAATGGATATTTTTAAGCTATAAACCCTTACCTACAGCAAGAGGTAGCAGCCATGGAAATGAGGTGATGCTCTCGGTTGAAGAAGCAGCACAAGAGGTTTTTTTTGCTACGGTTTGAAGAAGAAGGAAGGTGAATAAAGAAAGGAAGGGCAAACCGGCTATAATAGGTACAAGTTTTAGAATTAGTCAGCACATGGGATGCCACTTGGTTAATTATTTTGGAGGTTTCAATTGGTGGAGAAGGCTCCATGAGCTGGCGGCAAGGATTAGATCAAGTGGTAAGATAAGGTTGATTAGTTTAATGTATTAAAGGTGTAATAATTGTCTCTTTAACAAAGTGAGAATGTGAGTCATTTTCCATTGTTTTGGAATCGGTCAGATGCTAGTGAATGGCTTAATTGAATGACAATGGGTGGCTAAAGTCAAAAGTGAATGGCTTTGTTTCATTTAATCAAGTAAAGTACTTATCTTTACTTTAGTAAAGTGGAAATAATGAGCTATATTTAATAGCATATGGGATCGGCTGGTGCTCTGTAATGAGCCTTGAACTGGCGTAAATAATAGCCAAGGTCAAAGGGAATACATTGACCATAGATTAGATTAAGAGATTTAAGTGTTATTTTGCACCATTTGGTTATTACTCACAAACCAATGCACATGTTACTGTTTTTTTGTAAAGCTTTGAATTGGACATTTTAATGTGGCACATTATGTCACATTAGTATATTTGAGGGTATTCAAGACCCTAAAATTAAACAAAACTCATTTTGGAGACAATCTCCCAAAAATGTGCTTTAAGGAAGCTTAGTGCACATTTTATGTCCTAGTGCGTACCTAAGCTTGGTTTTCCCTTGGAAATGGTTTTAATATGTTCATTTATAAGTTATAAGGCTCTGGTCAAAATTTTAGGTCAAACGGAGTTCGTTTGGATATTTAATTACCCTAAAAGGTCAAAGGGTGCATTTCTTTCCTTTTATTAAACATTGTTTAAATGTGTATATTAATTTATTTTAGCATTTATAAATGCTTAGGCAATCGTAAAATATTTATGTTGCTCGTTAGTATTTTTCGCGTTTTTACAGTGAACGTTATTGTGTACCGAGTCGTATAAACGCTCGTATATTTTTTTTTCTAGATGACACTCTCCTAGTTGAGCTTGTTTCGTAAGGGGTTTAATGCCTGTTAATGTTTGTACGTAAGTGTTTATATGCGTACGTGTAGACGACATTGTATTAGCGTTCGTGGATCGAACGGTGTCGTGTTATGAGTTGCATAACGTTCGTATTAATCTTTCCTTGTTGTCGCTCTCTTTATCGAGCTCGTTATGTAAGGAGTTTAATCCTTGTTAATAAACGTACATGAGCATTTACGACGTTTGTAAAATTACGCCTGTTAGCGTTTACGGTAAAACGACTATTTTTACGTAAGCGTTTGCGTGCATGAGTTTGCATACGCACGCGTAATATTAATTTACGTAACGTTTGCATGCATAAATTAGCATGTGTAACTAAAATGATCTGTTCTAAGATCAATTCTTCATTATTTAACAGTTTTAAGGTATTAATTAGATTTGGGGTATTTCAATCTACCCCCCTTAAAAGGACTTCGCCCCGAAGTCTCATTTCTAAATTTAAATGGTTGCGGGGAATCAAGTTCCACTAAGTATTCACAACACAATTCTATTTTAGGGATCAAGTCCCAAGTTCCACTACTTTTAAGTTTGTAGTATATATTCAACATAATATATAGTGTAATGATCATAAAGGTCATCACCAATAATAACTTCAATGTAGTGCAACGTAGTGCACTTAATTCATTTATAGTAGTGTAGCACAATACATATTGACAAGTGCATTCACAGGGTAACTTCAATATAGTGCAACGTAGTACACATAATCTCGTAGTACTAAGGTAACTGCAATATAGTGTAACGTAGTACTCATAATCCATTCATGCCAGTGTAACATAGTACACATTAGTAAGTAAAGTTCATAGAATCACATAGTCACACATGTAAACATACAGATCACAGTGTAACAGTACAACAAAAGTGTACGTCTATGCTAAAAACGCAATAGGCTCTCCCCCCCCCCCCCCACCCTTAAAAAGGGGTACACCCACGTACCCTAGACTAGTATAACTAGTTGGTAAATAGTGAAGGAATCTTCACTCTCATTTTTAACTTTTGATTAGTTTTAAGGATATCCATCTCGGGCTGTAAGATTTTAGGTGGGTAGGGCACATATTTTTTTTGGTTAAGATGCGTGAAATACGTTGTGCATTCCCTTTGAGTTCAGTAGATAATTCTAACTGATGGGACCACCACGCTTCCGCTGCGCAACTCTGATTAAGTAATGTCCAATCATACTAGAATAGTCTTAAATGCGCTTCATAGGTGGTATGTTTAAGTTCATTAATGTACATACGTAGGGTCGATGAGTTATGTTCATCATCACCTTCGTTTGGTTGTCATTGTTGATCTTGTCTGGACTTCTGTCCGTTTACGGGGTATGGCCCCCAAGAATCTATGCATTTTCTGGCATGTTCTATAGTGCATTAGTATGCTTTTATATTTGAATCCCGTATGTATGGGTGAAGGTGATCTACCATCTTGTTCGTTGCTGATATTATCTCATGGCTTGTTTAAACTGTCGTGTCCACCATAAGGTCTATGGATTCTAGTTCACATGCGTGTGTAACACACTTCTAATTATTTCCTTGTCCTTTCCAACTGACTTTCTGTCTCTATAAATCTATGATTATTACTTAGTGTATGATGCACTTGTCCCTTACACCGTGAGACATTCTGGTTTATGTATTCATTGATATGTTGCGTTATGCCACTGCTCCAGATTATCTTGTTTCTAAGTAAATGTTAGTTGCAGCATTGCTTGGTATTCTTCATTGTACATTCTATTACTGTACGTCGGGCTGTCAATAATATTGTAAGGTTTTCCCTGCTTGTGATGCTCAAGTATATAATATGCATCTTCCAGTATCCTCTTTGGGTAAATATACTCTGAGGTTTTCCTCTACGTTGCATATACTGTAATATAGTTCACCCTTGCATTTGATTTTTCATCGTTGAGTTCTTTTGAATTTCACTTGATTGTTTTGTGCCTGTAAGCTTATCCCTCTTGGATGTTTAAGACGGTTATTTCACTGAGACCTTTCTCGCCATCACTACTGAGGTAGACGTCTTGCTCCTGACAGAGTTTCCATTACTCTTTTAGTTACAGTGCTGGTTATTTCCCCCGTGTTCTTCACACTAGTTGCCTTCGCATGTGGGGTACCTTCATGATGTATTACTACTTACCTGTCCAACTTAGGATTATTTCTTTGTCAAGTCTATAAGCCTCCCACGTTTTGAAATACCCCGAACTTAAATATGGTGATTATATTATCCTACTATAGTATCTAAGGGCCTAATAGTGCCTAAGTAATTTTTGGTAAAGAAAATAAATCCAAAGGAATGAGAAAAACGCTTAGAAAGCGGAAAACGCTAAAATGAGCGTTAAATAACCATAGGAGGTACGAGACCTCGGTTATAGTATCATAAGGATTCTTAAGGCTTATTCATGCCTAATTAGTATACGGGAACGATTCCCGAAGAAAACGGATCCAAGAAATGTATTAAAACGCTAAAAGAGCTTTAGCGCATGTTTTTCGAGGAAACCCGAAAGCGTGACTGTAAGTGGTCAAACAGACCCGTAAAAATTATAATTCATTGAATAATAATTATTAAGCATTTATGGAAGCTTAATAACCAATAAAAATAAAGAAACGAGAAAATTCCGGAAAACGGGCCCGGTTAGTGAATAGTATCAAAACCGGGTGAAATAACGAGCGCTTTCTGTAAAAGACAAAAAACGCTCAAGCTAGTATTACAGTGGGGGCCGGTTTTAACAGATAAATAAACCCCCTCTCACACACACACTAGCTAAATAAATAATGAGTCAAAAAGCAAAAGTAGAATAAAAAGGACAAAAGCAACCCCACCCTCTCTCTCCTCTCTCATTTCTTTCCTTCCTTCTCTTTCCTCTCCTTCTCCTTCCCCATCGATTTCTCTCTCCCTCCTTGAGCTGGGCGATTTTTGGAGAAGCTCCAACACCTCTCGTGGCTTCTCTTCTTTCTCTCCTTGCTCTAGCTCCATTTGAGCCCCAAATGTAAAATAAATTACATATTTGTAATCCCCTCATCCTCCTCTACATTTCTCTTTTCAAAATTCGAAAAGGATGAGTTTCATCTCCATGGTTTTTCCCCATTTGAAGAGAAAAGCACACCATTATGAAGCTTGGAGTCTCCTCTTTCCAACAAGGTAAAAATCTCCATAAAAGATTCAAGTTTCCTCCACCCTCCTTGGAAACCGATTTTTAGCCCTTTATAATGCCTTGCTTTTCTCTCTTCTTTTGAGCATCAAATTCACCTAGCAATGGTGGTGGATTCTCCTTCTTGAACCAAGGGCTAAAACCCCTCCTAAAGCACTCCAAAGGTAAACCCTAGAAATTTGTATTTTGAACACTTCAATGAATTAGCATAAATCTAAGGGTTAGTGTATTAATTATGCTTGGTTGATGTGCTTGGGTGATGGGAATGGAGTTTGGCAACTCCATTCCCCATATGGTCGATTTGTGCAAGAAAGAGAGAAGAAGAAATGGAAAAGAAAGAATGAAGTATAAGCTCAAGGTAAGAGCTCCTTCCTAATGTAAATTCTATTGCATTAGAGTAATGGGAATGGGTAAAATATTTAAAGAACCCAAAACCTTGTACTAGTATTGAGAATTGTGAAGTTTGAGGATTTAAGTGCAAGTATTTGAATTGAAGGCTTTGGAGCCAAGTGAAATGAGTATGTGTATTAGTATTGTGATTGATGGGTATTGATGTATTAAGAGTTCTTAGTATGTGTGCTGGTAGAACCCTTGTGGTTTGGCTGGAATAGGAATGAATTTGATAGAAAAAAATGTGTGTGGAGAAGCTAGAATAGTAGGTGAACTATGGCAAAATTTTAGTAGGAATTGTGCATTAGTGGATGACTTGGTGAATGGGAGAACCAAGGTATGTATTGGGATTAGTAGAGATGTTTAGTAGCTATGGGATGGTAATTGTAGTATGAGGATAAAGCATGTAAAAATCTGTAGCAAGAAGTGATAAAAATGTATTGGAGAAGCTAGGAGAAATTGGTGTGCAGGATTTTGTAAGATGAGTGTTGGAACTTGGGTGTAGGAAGTGCAATGGCTTGGAAATAGATTGGCATGGTAAGGAGAGGTATTTAGAATGCTTGGGATGGTATTGATTGAGGAAGTATTGGATGGGAGAATTGAATGGTAAAATCTGTAGCATAAGTGTAACAAAAACTGTTACATGTGTTGAAGATGAAGTAAGGAAATTGTGTGTTTGTTTTGATGGATTTAGTAATGGATTTGGTGAATGAATTAAGGTGATTTAGAGGGTTTAATTAGTGCTAAAACATGTGGGATTACATGTAGGAAGATTGGGGAAGAAATGGGTAAAGAAAGAAGTGGAAAACAAAACATGTAGGCATGTTCTGGAACTGTCCGACCCAGAGGTTGGGTCGGACGGTGGGTCGGACAGACCCAGACTCCGCATCGAAAGTTACTGGAATGGTCCGACCCAGAGGTGTATGGGTCGGACGGAACAGTTCTGGGTCGGACGGGACACTTTCAGAAGACGGGAACACTGGAATGGTCCGACCCAGGGCTTGGGTCGGACGGTGGGTCGGACGGCCCTAACTTATAAAAAAAAAAAAAAGAAAGATAGTAGTAACATAGTAGTCATATGTATGTATGTATGTAGGTAAGTACATAAATTAAGGACCTTAGTAATATACCATTAATGTGATAACAATGGTAAGGAAGTAAGTATGGTAGTAGGAAAAACAAGTATGAAAAGTAATGAAGTAGGTTGAGAGTATGAGAACATTAAGTATACCGGGATAACGGGGTAAGTACGGGAATAGTAATTATTTGTGTATCGTAAGAGTATAGTATTAATAATCATGTTTGAAATATTATCAGTGGTACAAGTACGAACCATGGAACAAGGGAACACATGGTAAATCTAACTCCGGTGAAAGGTATGAGTTCCTCATGCCCCGTATGCTAACCGAGTTACGTTGATTTGTGTGCTGTATGCCGGCTAATCAAGACTAAAGCATGAAAACGGATTATTGTCTTTCGATGCATGTCTTGTTGTATGTTGATTGATCTAACCTTTCTTGATTGATTGTGTGGCCTTACTTAGTGCGTAGACCGACTCATAGATGAGTCTTATTGTGTATTGACGTAGTGAGAGTCGTGTGTGAACTAACGGAACCGTCGCAACGCACTAAACCAACGAACCAATAAATGATAATGTAAACCAATGAACTCACTAGAATGTGAGAGAGGGTACGGGAGTAATAACCTCCCAATAACGGTAGGAGAAACGAAATGAATAATCCACAAACAAATCGTGGTGGAAGTATATAAGTAACCTCTAATAGAGGAATTAATCTTGGTGCAAAACTTGAACCATGAGAGTAGAAAAGAATGATGAGGGATCTCCAAACCCCTTAGTAATTAGTCGACCCATTATGAGAGGACCCGACTGATGTAAGTATGTCCCGAACGAGAGAGTATTCGATATGTTGGGGAAACCCTTAAATCTGAGGATACTAGACGGTGGCAATTCCCTAAGCTAACAGAGGTTATCGAGAGAGATACTTCTAGGCTAACCCATGAGGTAGTATTGTGCTCTGAGAGAAGAGTGTTGGGAATTCGTGTAGTCCGGTAGTACGGACATTTGAGTATTTGAGGAGCTAAGCGTATAGCCCTCGTATTGTAGGTCCGGTGGCGAGTCTTGAGTATGACTCCGCCCAGAGGCCAAAGTAATGAGTATTGCGTACGTATGAGTAAGGTAATGAGTATTGAGTAAGAAGCAAGTATGAGTATGTAAAGAGTACCGAGTAGTACTGAGTATGTATGAGTAAGTATTGAGTATTGAGTATGTACGAGTAAGTATGAGTAAGTAAGGAGTATTGAGTAATGAGTATGCATAAGTGTAGTAACGAGTACGGAGTAAGAAACGTGTACGAGTAAAGTATCGAACATGGAGTGTTGAGTATGTAGGAGTAAGGAGTAGGTATGAGTGGAGTAGTGAATACCGAATATAGTACGAAGAGTAATGAATGAATAACAAATACGGATGGTTAACCATCGATCTGCCTGCCTTAGTAAGTAATGGATTTGTATGTGCATGTAAGTATTGTTGTTGTATTGTTGTAGCATGAGTATGTATGTAAGCATGTAAATGAACTCCATGTATATTCGACCCAAAGTAGTCAATGTACCGCGGTTAGCACGCGGTATATGCGGAAGTCATATTCAGCGTAAGCTGACCCCCTCGGGGGACCATTTTTAGTGTGCAGGTACCCGAAGCTGATCACCGCTCGAGAGAGTAGGACGGGGACTGCTGCGTAAGCATGGGTAGTTGTATAGTAGGGATTGGTACTCGTATTGTAATGCGAATTTGGAAGTTAAACTGTATCGGTAATTTAAGGATTGTAGTATACTCGGTATAGTAATGTATTGGAGTTGTAATTGGGTTATGGATGAGTATGAAATGGAAAGTATTGTATTGTGTAGAGTACTCGGTATGTTCATTTTCATCAGACCGATAGTATGTAGTATTGTGACCCGCCTTGTTAGTCACGTGGGTGACTAACGGCATTGTACACCCGCCGTTGAGAGTAATATCCGCTGCGAAGGTAAGTATTTGTACGGTAATGACGGTATTAGCGGTAGGGGTGTTACACGTTTAGTTGAAGCATTCTTCTTTTCATGGGTCCTTACCCAATTGGTTTACTTATATATCTTATCCTTTGATAGTGGTTTGTGACGTAGCGTCCTGATAGTGGGTTCATCATCTTTGTCGATGTTGCTGGTGCATCCTGCGGTTCAGTTGTTGTAGCTGTAAGGCTGCAGTATTCTTGTTGGTCTTAAATTTGTCTTCTATTCATTGCCTCCTACAGTTGCAGTCAACGGTGCTCAGATCTTGAGTTAATACTGGGGCATATTAAAATTCCTCTCTTTGATCTTCAAGTCATCATCTTGTGATTCTGGTATTTGAGTTTATTGGTACCATATACGGTTTTCATTTTCAATGTAGAGTATGAGCTACGGTCGAGCCGTGCATCTTGTATATAATATAGAAAGATTTCCAGTTTTTATTGATTCACCAATTGTCGGTAGTACAAACACGATTACTATCGTCTGTTCATCAGGTATACCACAGTAGGGTTCCCGCTAAGGTTTCTAACAAGGTACAGTTTTCTCCCAATTCCTCATGTTTTTTGCGGTCTACGAATCAACTCATGTGAGTATTAGTATAATGTTTCTACTCTTTATCTTCTACCATGCTTATAGGTAGGTTCCTGTTTAATATACTGGGTTTGAATTCATAAAGAAAGACTGAAGTCGATCTTTCCCTTCAGATGGCAATATGGCCATAACTTAGAAGGTAGCTTGAGAATACTCTCATTATAGGTAAATGTCTCTTGATCTCATATTTAACTTATTAACATGGCTCATGGTATAATAACAGTTAGTATTTCCCTCACCGTCGACTATTTTTCTGACATACGCGGAATTGTTTTAGCTGTTTAATCTCTTCAGGATAACCTGGACAACTTAACTCTTAACTTACACCTTCCACATCTCATATACTTTATTAGTCAAATTTTATGTTAGAATTAAGAATAAATACCTACTTATCACAGAAATATTTGTGACCACTTGTAGGGAGTTTCAGGAATCATCCAACCCTGACGGGGTCAGCGTCAGTGTCGAACTATCCTTCCACACCATTTTGTGTTCGGTTTTCCCTTGATCTGACTAGGATCAAGTTCAACCTCCCACGTCAAATATCAAACAACCACATAATTATCATTTTTATAATTTTATCTTATCAAGACTTTGTGACGTGATGAGTACTACATTTTCCCTTGACCATTATACAACTAATCCAATATCTATTATAACCTATACTCGAATCTAGTGCATTCCTTAATCCCCGGAACTAAGTTCCTCTGATCACCTCATCAAGCGGGGAAGCCAGTTTTTCCTCTTGGCATAAAAGATAAATTCTTATTAAAACATCTAGACACTTACTGCCCAATAATTATTTTCATCAATCCTTTGACTCTTAAACTCGTAATACAAGCAATAAATTCAGTTATGGACTTGGATACCTTAGAATACACTCTTCTCTTTAAAAGGCTTTTCTAGTATTTAACTTATCAAGGCTTGGTTACTGCCTACCACTGAGTTATCTTCACTTTGAACAAAGACATTCCCAGTTATTACTAAGTTTAGGATAAATCTTCAAGGAAAGATTTTTATAACTCGATCTATAATTACGGTTTCATAAAGTATTATTTCCTCCACCTTAAAGCCTGACTTGTTCTAACTTCATTTAAACTCCATAAATCAGGTGGAATTATACATTCAACCTAGGTTTAATATCTTTTAATATTAGTACCATTCCAATCTAAGGGTTTCCAGTTTGAATCCTACGGTTTGGTGACAAGATAATCAAAGCTTATTGTTTGTTTCTACCTCTTAGAAACGTGGTTAATCCACAAACTCAATGGCTTCCAAAAAAAATAGGTCGATTGGATGTATTAAATAGAGGATTTAAAATCGTAGAGATCGGTACATAACGTTAAGAAGATTCACGTATAAAACACTTGTTACAAGCCAAGGGGTGTGTTTTCTATTCTTAACTTTAACTTCCACTCACTTTTAGTGTATATATGGATTCAAACTCTTAATATAACTTACACTGCCTCCATTGCTAGTGTCAAGGAGAGGTATTCGTTACCATTAAAATTTATATTAAATTGGGAGTTAACTTTATTTGATTTTATGCGCTCTTACTTGCATTCACAAATTGAGCTATCATAGAAGACATATGCTCGTATAGATCCATAAGGATAGTGTAGGACATGTGCCTCATAATAGGGTAGGTATATTTACTGATACTTAACCCTCTAAAATATATCGATACTCCTAAAAAAGTTTTAGGTTTACAACCTCCCAATTATATGTATGGGTAGCATTTAGTTTGCTAATTAAGTACTTCTCCCGACAACAGAATATATAGATGCAAAGTTTGTTCTTTCTTCTTTATTAATTAGGAGTCTAGCATTGTCACTATATTGATACTAGCTGAGACCCCTGATAATTGTTCAGGTACTTAAAACCTATGCTTATCCACGATAGATATATTCATTAGACATAGTGAGATTCTGTTTGTCTTGACATTATCATTGGTTATTTTGTAGGACTATACTGATTGTCATATTTGAAGGTTTCGCACAATCTTCTCGCGAAGTTAATAAGGGATTGTAAAACTTTCCAGTCCCGCACTGGGCGGCAAGCTCAGTGCCTGGGTATCCCACAAAATTCAGTGTCTGCACTTCCCAACGAGGTCTTCATTCGCCTTTCTATTGCCTTAACTCATGCATTCATTCCTCAAGCATTATTAATGTACGCTGTCTTTACACGAGTCTAGGTGTTATTTTATCGCCGTCTTGGAAGGTACGATCTGACGTCCTTGTAGTTAGTCACTGCTTGTGGGTCTTTATGGTTTCCACCTTTATTTGGTTTACTGAAGCAGCACTTGTTGTAGCAAGTGCGTCATGCAGGTTGGATCGTCATGTAGTGTATGTCCATTGTGATGCATATATACTCCTTTATCATTGTATACTTGATGGTATTGTCAGTCTTTCCTGTTGTCATTGGTATGACGTCACTGTCATTTGTCGTCAGCTTCCCATGTGAGCAACGGTGGGCGTCATACGGTCTTCAACAAACCCTTTCGACAATTCAGGAGTCTTAAGTACTTAGGTTAATTAATGTATTCCATTTCATGACGTCTGCTCGTTATTTAGGCAGGTCATAATTTGTAGTTATTGTATGTTTTGGACAGTTGTTAACGCCCTTCGGCGGACCAAGTAAAAAACTAAGTTGCTATTCCTCACTGTACTATCTCACACCCTGTAACCTAAGGCTAATTTCTGTTTGTATTCGGTTCTCAGAGCGTAACTACGCTCTGATACCACTTTTTGTAACTACCCAAACCGAAACTCCACAACCTGAACGATGACAGCTCCCAACTTCAACCAGATATGTAGCGGAATAAATACATAAAAACGGGTGGTGATACAACGCCGTTAGTCACCCATGTGACTAACAAGGCTGACTCCAAAATAACTTACAAAAGATACAGTCTGAGCACTGAATACAAACCGCTTAAAATAACAAAAGCTATTAGAAAACGTACAGTACTGTAAAATGATACAGACAGTAATAATCCCATGTCTTAATTCTACCCCACCTACACTCGGTCGGGTAATCTCTTCTTTCTTCAGGTACCTAAAAAACATAGCCATCGAAATGGCTCAGCAAATAATACTGGTATGAACCCATGCAGCCCATAAGCTAGCGGGCCACGCACAACTACTTGGTCGTAAGCATGCGGTTCATTTTTATCAAACACTGTAAACATGCATCATATATAATTCACACAAGTAGTCATACAAGGTCAATAACATCACAATGAGAGACATGACAGTAGATGTCAAGTTAGTAATTTATTTTTGGATCGGGTATGATAAACCCTTCAGACGAGATAAGACTCTCGCGTTAATGGTCGGGTAATAAATCCCGCAGGAGAGAACATAGTCAACTCCCGTGCTTAAATATAGATGTGGGTATCGTACCCTCGAGAGGATGAAATCTTTCTCTCAACTTCAAAATTATATGTGGGTATCGTACCCTCGAGAGAATGCAGTCCTTCTCCCAGCTTAAAATGTTCCGGTACTAACCCGGTGAGTGGACAAAGTCTACACCCAAAACCACTGTCATGACGTATACTGTATTTGAGGACGACCTACGATAGGTACAGCCTCCACAATTGCATGCATGGCCAGAAACATCTGGGCTCCTCGCTTCTCGTAGCATTGAATATGTTAGACGTCGCATAAGGACGTTAAACAAGCATACTGTTGTGTATTGTCAGTTGTCACGTTTAAGGACAACGATGTTGTTTATAAAGGAAGTTAGTGAGAAACTTGAGTACAAGTTCTCGGTATAATAATACGCAGGTATTTAATCCACTGGTAATGTAGAGTTGCATGCGTGGCACATGCGCGTTATAGTTAGTATCGTTCACGCACAGAAAATAACACAACAGCGCATATCGTTCGCACACATTAAGTAACACAACAGTGCATATCATTCACGCACGTAAAATAACACAGCAGTGCAGAGAATAATCACAACGATACACAAACGCAAGTGCAATATATTACATGCAATTATCTTGGTCGTTATTTCACACAACAGATAGCACACAAGCCGGTGTAATCCGTTAGCAAACAGGTTGCAAGAATCCATACCATTCACCGAAGATTGTACTCGATTAATTCCCGGTCAACGTCTAGCCAATCAAAGTCCTAGAATAGGATTAACTGGGAGTGTTAATTTATGTTACTCTCGTATAATAATTTTACTGTATCATGAAATGTCCTCGTAATTGTTATTTCATGTGACGTTTATTTTCAACGCTTAGATAATTCTTTTTTAACCTCTTAACCTTATTTATGTTTAAGGTTTACATATATAATTTAAACCATCGTAGTCTTTACTTATAAGACTTATATTGTATGGTAATTCTCTTTTAATAACCTCCATGATTTCATGTATAACTCCTTTATTCATTTTCTTTTTAATTTATTTAAACCTTAAATGTACATAATTATACACACGTAGTATTTACGATACATGTTTATATTCGTCCAAGCGACTTAACAATTTACAATTTCGTCAATGACATTTATTGGTAACATGTTAATTAATTCTCCTCTTAACTTTATATTTAATATATTATAACTCCAAATATTATTTGGTATTCACACCTTAAATTCCTCATATTCATTTCCTTTTGATTTACTTGAAAATCTTAAATGTATATATTTTATATACATGTATTATTTATGATACATGATTTTATTTGTTCAAATGACAAAACAACTTTATAAATCCTCAAATTGTATTTACAAGTCACGAATGGGCTTATTTTTCCCATATCTTTTATTAATCACAACTAAGCCCAAATAATATTATTTCTTTTCAAATAAATTACTACTGTTCGTATAACATATAGTTTTAATTTCATAAATCCTTAAATCATAATTTCTCTTCTAAATTTTTCTAAATATCCATATAGGACCTACAAATATTTTTAAATCCCACAAATACACTATACTTTTCGGTTATTATTTTATAACCTCATTTATTTCATAAACTTTACATTATACTCCAAAACACATTATATTACATAGTTTTAAGTCCTTAATCAATTAAATCTCAAACTTAGCCTTATAAAATCGGTAATTATAATTTGAACACTTTAACTTTTATAAATCACCAATTAGCCACATTAATTTTCGGCTTTGGCATATAATTTCTCGAAATTGTACTTTAACCCCAAAACACTTTATAATAGTTATATATTAACTTATAATTTATAGTTTAATTATTTAATTCTCTTAATTACCGAAATGGCACAAATAATTTTCTAAATTATGATTCAACCCCAAATACCATTGGGTTTTACTTATAACTTTCTATAAATTACATATTCACCCCAAAACTTTTATAAACTTAATATTTTATGCCATAAATCATTTTAACCCAAAATTTTTGGTCAATACTTTGACCAAGGTCTAATTTCATATTTAATACATTAATATATCCAGAAACTTATATAATTCTCGGTTTTCACCAATCTTTCCATAAATTACAAAATTGCCCCAAAACTTTATAGAATGTTATTTTAATACTTAAACACTTTTATCAATATAACCTTTTATACACTTCTAAAAATTCCCAAACTTAATACTTAGGGTATAAATCATAATATTAACCAATCTATACCTCAAACTTTCGGTAATTACATCCTATACCCCATAAGTTTCATAAATCCATTATTTAACTTTTAATGTTACTATAAGTTCATAAGTTAATTATTTATGACATTAAATTTGGTCAAACCTCCTAATATGATCTATATTGACCCATTGACTACCAGAAGTTTGTATAATTACAGTTTGACCCCCATAATTTTCATAAATTACATTTTTGTCTCAAAACTTAATTATATTTTATAAAATTCATAAATAAGGTTTTAATGCCTAGTTTTCGGCTAATGCCTATAGTTAGCCCCAAAAAAATTATTTTAATTACCATAAAACCCCAATGTAATTCGGTAATACTAATTACCATCCTAAATTTATTTTAAACTTAATAAACATAAATTAAATGGCCTAAAAACACATGGCCTTATTACAATAATTAACATAGAATTAAATTACACATAAATGTCCCAAATGACATATACTGTTACGGCTTTTACTTACCCTTGCCCATATATTCTATAAATTATGTTTTTGACCCCTAAATTATTTCCTTGACCTTATAGGTCATTAATACACCAAACTAATTCACCAAAAATGTTATTAAATGTTTTAACACATAATTAAGTTTTATAATGCCCATAAATCCCACGGCTAACATATATGTGTAATAAAATTTCATAAAACCATATTATAATATAAGGTAAGTATTTCTCACCTAGCTTTTGATTTTCCAAGCTACCAAGCACTCCAAACAACCCCTTAGGCTCACGGCCTGATTTAGTACAGCACTTAAATTAATGTTTGAAGTGCTAATGACATAAGCTTAATATATAGATCAAGTGGTAAGATAAGGTTGATTAGTTTAATGTATTAAAGGTGTAATAATTGTTTCTTTAACAAAGTGAGAATGTGAGTCATTTTCCATTGTTTTGGAATCGGTCACATGCTAGTGAATGGCTTAATTGAACGACAATGGGTGGCTAAAGTCAAAAGTGAATGGCTTTGTTTCATTTAGTTAAGTAAAGTACTTATCTTTACTTTAGTAAAGTGGAAATAACCTCGCACTATATGCCCCGCAATAACCTCAGGGGTTTATGGTCAATTAGTTTTAAAAATTTAAAATTATGAACAAAATGCACATAAAAATTAAAGTTCATATAAATTTGAAATCAATTTTAAAAAATGAATATAATTAAATAAACAAAAAACAAAAAAATAAATAAATGGAAAAATTGAAAAATAAATATAAATTGTTAACGTGTTACATGGAGACGCCTTAAAATTGTAAAAAAAAAAATTATGACAATAATATGAAGAATATTTAAAATGACAATTTCATATAGTACATAGAAAAAATCATTATTTTAATTTAGAAAAATAAAGTATAAAAACCATAAAATATGATAATTTCTCTTGTGATTATTGATATCAAAGAATATATTTGCTAATAAATTTTTACTATGATTCATATTCTTTTTAGCAATTTCTTATATTTAATGTAATTGTTATTAAGTTTTTACAATTTTAAGTCACCTCTATAATAGTTTTTATATTATGTAATAATATATATATATATATTTTAAACAAATTAATTTTTTGTTGTTTAGTCATTTCTATTTATTTTTAACTTTTATGATTCTAATTTAAATTGAATTAAAATTTTAATTGATGCTTAATTTTTATGTGCATTTTGTTCATAATTTTGGATTTTAAAAAACAAATTGACCATAAACCCTGAGATTATTACGGGACATATTATGCGAGGTAAGGTGGGATATGAAAAATATAATATATCAGAATTTGAACAGAGGGGTATCTCGTAAAAAAGTTGAAACCTCAGGGGTATATCGTAATGCAAATGAAACCTGAGAGGTATATTGTAAAGAAAATGAAACCTCAGGAGTATATCGTTAAAAAAATGAAACCTCGAGAGTACCTCGTAAAATTCACTCAAACCTCAGGGTATCTTCTGAAATCTACCAAAAATGAAATGTTAGCTCCACAATTTTCTTTTAATTGAAGATCAAGGGCCAGAAGTCATTAAGCGGCATAAATGATGATACCAAAAATCAAAATAATAACCTCCACTACTCACCTAGCTATAATCCGTGGCCGGTCACTACAAGAAAAGGACTATTTGGTTGTGGAAAAATTGCTACTCCATATTGATATTGATTTTGAGTCTAACATTCTTCATAAAAAAAAAGATTTTAAGTCTAACATAATTATTGTTGTTATTATGCTACTATATGATTTACCATACTCAACATTTTTAAGTACTAATTGTTGCTATTGTATATAAATGTTACCATCAATTATAGCCATTCTATATATTTAAACATATTTTGTTTTCTTATAACCACTAACTGGTAAATTAAGAAATCGCTACTAATTTAGGATGTAAATTTTTGGCGACTAGGCGAAAACAAAATATCAAAAGAATTCCCTCCTTTGTGAAATACCCCAAATCTAATTAATACCTTAAAACTGTTAAATAATGAAGAATTGATCTTAGAACATATCATTTTAGTTACACATGCTAATTTATGCATGCAAACGTTACGTAAATTAATATTACGCGTGCGCATGCAAACTCATGCACGCAAACGCTTATGTAAAAATAGTCGTTTTACCGTAAACGCTAACAGGCGTAATTTTACAAACGTCGTAACATACTCGTACCAAACGCTCATGTACGTTTATTAACAAGGATTAAACTCCTTACATATCGAGCTCGATAAAGAGAGCGACAACAAGGAAAGATTAATACGAACGTTATGCAACTCATAACACGACAACGTTCGATCCACGAACGCTAATACAATGTCGTCTACGCGTAGGCATATAAACGCTTACGTACGAACATTAACGGGCATTAAACCCCTTATCAAACAAGCTCAACTAGGAGAGCGTCATCTAGAAAAAAAAATATACGAGCGTTTATACGACTCGGTACACAATAACGTTTACTGTAAAAACGTGAAAAATACTAACGAGCAACGTAAATATTTTATGATTGCCTAAGCATTTATAAATGCTAAATAAATTAATATACCATTTAAACAATGTTTAATAAAAGGCAAGAAATGCACCTTTTGACCTTTTAGGATGATTAAATATCCAAACGAACTCCGTTTGACCTAAAATTTTGACCAGAGCCTTATAACTCATAAATGAACATATTAAAACCATTTCCAAGGGAAAAACAAGGTCAGGTACGCACTAGGACACAAAATATACTCTAAGCTTCCTAAAGACATTTTTAGGAGATTGTCTCCAAATGAGTTTTGTTTGATTTTAGGGTCTTGAATACCCTCAAATATACTAATGTGACATAATGTACCACATTAAAATGTCCATTCAAGTTTACAAAAAAAACAGTAACAGTGCATTGGTTTTGAGTAATAACCAAATGGTGCAAAATAACACTTAAATCTCTTAATCTAATCTATGGTCAATGTATTCCCTTTGACCTTGGCTATTATTTACGCCAGTTCAAGGTCATTACAGAGCACCAGCCGATCATATGCCAGGGCGGACCCAAGGGGGTTCCGGCGGGGTCCCGGACCCCATTAGCTTTCTGACAATAAAAAAGATATTTTTTAAAGTATAGTTTTAATAACAAAAATTGAGTAAATACTGATGAAAGTTGATAATAATTTAGTAATAGAAACATGTTCTTATATGTAAGGTTGTAATGTTAATAAATTTATGACCACACATTTATATTTAATATATGTTACTGTCGAAATTTTTTTGGACCCCATAAGATTTATCTTCTGGGCCGCCACTGCCATATGCTATTAAATAGAGCTCATTAAAGTGGGGATATGAAAAATATAATATATCAGAATCTGAACAGAGGGGCATCTCGTAATAAAATTGAAACCTTAGGGGTATATCATAATGAAAATGAAACCTCAGAGGTATATTGTACAGAAAAAAGAAACCTTGGGGTACATCATAAAAAAAATAAAACCTTAGATATATCTCGTAAAATTCACTCAAATCTCGGGGGTATCTAGTTAAATCCCTTCCAATTGAATTGCTCCAACAACTTCTTTCTTTCGTTTGCAAAAAAAAAATCCTTTCTTGGTGATCACAAGAGCATATGTGTAAAGTTTGAGCCTCCTCTTATTGCTATCAGTATAGACACCCTGGCGCAAGCGCCAGGGTGTAGTCTGACATTCATTCCACGTGTCAGTATGTGATAGGGAGAAAAAAAAGAATAGAAAAAATGGAAAACTGCAGGCATCACTCGTCACGCGTGCATGGGAGAATTGGAGTAGAGGAGGGAAAATTTTTTTTCAAAATGTTATAACTCTCAAAATGTAAGTGTAAAAATAAAATAATTATACCATTGTTCATCATTTTTCGTGCTCTTCAAAACAAGATGCATCATGGATATGTTTTGGTAAATTTAAAATTTTATATTTTTTAAAATGAGTATATATTATGTATTTTTTAAGTGAATCTTATTCATTAGTAAAATGAATCTTCTTTAATAATAAAATGAACCTTGTTCATTAACAAAATGAATCTTACCTTAAACACTCTAAAAATCACCATATGAAAGTTAAAAACGTTGAAGACATTTTTATGGTTTATAGTGCAGGGTTTAATTCACCTTCAATAATTGAAAGGTTCATACTATTCTCGCATAAGTTTGTGGTAAGATTAACTTTTACTAGTATTAAACAAAATATTCACTTTTCTTAAACCTTTAATTCACTTTTAAAAAACCTTTGATTCACTTTTCTTAAACCTCTTATTCACTTCTGTTAAACAATCTCTATTTACTAGAATCACTTTTCTTAAACCTCTTATTCACTTTTCTTAAACCCATGATTCACATTTCTTAAACCTCCATGATTATGAGATTCACTAATCCCATTACTCTAGTTCACTTTGTAATATCTTGTGATTCACTTTTTAACAACCTTTGTTTCACTTCTCTAAAACCTCTGATTCACACTAGTCAACAATTAAAATCACTTTAGTTAACACAATCTTTGTTTATAAGATTCACTTTTTTTAATCTTTTTATTCACTTTTGAACAACTCTTTGATTCACTTTTTAACAACTTTTGATTCACTTTTTAACAACATTTGATTCACTTTTCTTAAACTTAAGATTCACAAGTAATCTTAAAAAATATGCACATACAAAAAATTAAAAAAATTTAAAATTTATGAAAACATATTCATGTTTGGTCTTATTTTGAAGAGCTCGATTTATGATGAACAATGGTATAAAATTTATGTTATTTGGACTTATATCTAATAAACTACAACATTTTAAAGTTTTACAAAAGTATAAAATTAAAAAAAAAAACAAAATAAATGTAAATACAAAAAAAAACCCAAAGAAAAAAATGAGAAAAAAATAACCCCTTAGTACTTTCCCTTTCCCTAACTTTTCTCAGTTTGTTTCCATATATGCATATACAATGTAATGGCATGTATGATGTAGTATAAAAAGACAAAATAATGTTAAAAGACAAAAAACCCATCTTTTCTACCATAGCTCGAAAACGCGATTGCTATAGAGGAGAAGAGAAAATGAATAATAACATTGTTGCCTACAGCTACATTTAACAAAATCTACACTTGCTACTACTAAGCCAAAAGCTTCACGCTATATGTGCGTTTAGTTCGAGTCGAGAGAAATTAAACTCCAACTCTACCAGATTTGCAAGCTAACTATCATACAACCGGTTGTACGATATGTATGTACATCCTCGAACAATCTTCACAATTAAGTTGAACAATCATTCTATAAAGTTGAACAACATTTATGGTAACATGCGTACTTTTTCCATCAATATGAACAATCAATACAAAAATTTGAACAATCTTTGAATCGAAAATGAATGGTTGTACGATGTTCACCGTACAACCAGTTGTACAATAGTATTTGCCCCAGATTTGTCCAACCACCGACCATCCAAACAGCAAGACTATGATTAGCCAATAATGTATGTAACGCAATTGGCGGTTGAGACATTGAAAAATGTAAGGTATTTATTAGTATTGTTTTTTTGACACGTTTTTAAATTTTTATATTTAATATATAAATTAAAAATAATTTTATAAAATTAAAATTGTTAAATATATAATTTACTAAAGAAAAAATCCATTATATAATTTAAACATTGAAATCAAACTAACACTTAAATATAGAATGGAGTGGAATTCTCTTTCCCCAATACAGTTTGACTGGGGATTCTTTCCTCACCCCCTACTAGGGAATGAAATTCTCTTTTTCCGATACACTTTGACCGGGGACATATGATCATTGACAACTGACTAATGATCATTGGCCAGTAACCGGTGGATGTTGACCGATAATTAATGACCATTGACTGACAGCCAGCAGTCGTTGACCATTGACCGGCGGCCGTTGACCGGTTATTTATTTCATTTCCCCAACTCAAACAAACAACCAAGAAAATCAAAGAATTCATTTCCATTCCTGTCTATCCCTTTCCTGATTCCATTCTGTTTCCCCGCCTCAAACAAACGATCTAAAAGATTTCCAATTATAAAAGACAACCAATCGACCGACCAGCCAATGATCTCCATGTCGATGTAGGCATTGCTAAGCTATTATTGAGGTGGGACGAAAGATCCATAAAAAAGAGTTCTTCGATACGGCACCGGAAACTAGAAAGCTCAAAGGCTCAAACCTCATAAATTGTTGCCTTTAAAACAGGGTAAATTTTGGCTACATCATAACTAATGTAATATGGATAGTTGCATATATGTATTTTTACACTATTAAAATTACATTATTTGTGTGCGTTCGTTTTGGATAATTAGGAAATGTACTGTTTGTTTTATCCGTTTTTCCTATTTTTAGGAAAAAAAATGAAATGAGATTAGTTAAAACAATCCATCTTGATTCCTAACCCCCATTTTGACCGGTAATATATGACCAGTGACCGGTGAATGTTGACCGGTAATTAATGACCGTTGACCGACAGACGCCCGTTGACTATTTACTGACGACCGTTGACCGGTTATTTATTCATTTCTCCAACTCAAACAAACAACCGAAAAAATTTAAGATAATTATTTTCTATTTCTCTCCATTCTCTTATTTGATTTTATTCTGTTTCTCCCGCTTGAAACAAACGTTCCATAATATATAAAAATTGTATGAATGTATATAAAATATATTTATTGATTTCTGATATTATTAAAATTATACTAGATTTACATATAATTTATCAAACTGTACAGTAAACTTATAAAATCTATATATTTAATGTATGTAAACTGTAACACTTGATAACTACATATGGCCAATAGCGAGTCATATATACGGCTATCTCGACTGGAACAGTGGTTTTGATGGAATCGACATCATTTAAGAAAAAAAAAGAGGAATCGATATCATCGGCTTCATTTGCATGTTTGGTTCAGTTGAAGAATAAACTTTCTTTCCTTAAAAATGTTAGGAATTGTTTCAACTTGCAACGATCGAGACTCTGATGAACCCATTTTTAACGATGGATGCCAAGAGTACAATTTAACTTTTTGATGTTAAGCAACTCTTTATCTAATCACCTCTACAACAAACCATCAATAATGATAGATCTTACAAAACCGTAGCCTAAGCGTATATCCGGTTGAATTGCTTAGAATGCTCTTAGACATAAAATGGTTACATTTATTGTATATTTAGTAAAAAAAATATGTATATGAATAAGAAAAAACCGTACTATCAACTATTATACTAATTATACAATTTTTATCTGTAACTTTTGTTACGTAACATACAATTTTTAGGTATTGTACAATTTAATTTTAATAATACATAATCTAATGTAGCCACTTATAACTATGTGTAAATGCAACCAAGACATATTGTTTTCGATACTTATCGTATTTGTTTCGTTACTGATGCCATATTAAGAGCTTGTCTTTGTTTTGTTATTATTTTTATATTAAAAAAGTTAAAAGGCTTACTTTATTATCTAATAATAAGATTTCAATGAGATTGAGAAATACATAAAAGTTTTTAAGTATTGTATTTGTTTTTCAAGTAATCCTTATAGTAAAACTATGAAAATATACCCCTCATCCCACCAACCTATAACAAAGTATTGAATTCTCTTTAACCATTTACTTTAAGTTATTAAGCAGATTCGTAAATAAAACTTACTTAATTATTAGAAAAAGATACATATCATGTTGTCTTTTTTTATTATAAATGCATATATAATATAATTTTGATATATCTCCGGTGGTTAGAATCTATTCAACATTTAAGACTACAATTTTTAAAATTGTTCAGTTGGAACTTATAAATTTAGTAATATTGAACCTTGCAAGCTTAAATAAAATTCCACTCACTTTAAATAAATTTTCATAAGAGTTTTTCAAATTTAACTGAAATATACAAATATTAAAGATATTCTTTGTAATAATCAAATGAAGTAACGCATTTCTTTCAAATTCACTTAGTATGTATTATTTAATAATATTTTATTACAACACCAACTCAATAAGATGAAATAATTCATTTTTTTCTTCTATTTTCATTCTCTTTTTCTTCCCTTATTACATAATTTCTTTTCATATTTCGTCATATTATATAGTAGTATATTCTTAGAGCTAGACCTGACTAACGTGACTATAAGAATACATATATACTTCTCTTGATCAAGTTAACATATTATTTTTGACTTGTGTTCAAGGTTTTAAAATGAGGTATATGAGAGTATATAACAGACTACTACTCACTAGAAATATCTAATACCATTGAACAAAATATCCAATATTCTCACAATCTTTGTTATTTTAAGAGACCTTTATAAATTTATTCATAATTAATTAATATTACATCATAACCCTTTTTAAATTTAATATAATAACTATAATAAATAATTGTACTCTATACAAATTAATAAATAAGGTATTAAGAGGTAAAATTATTTATCGTAATAGAGGTATAGGTTTTCGATAAAGGGAATTTAATGAAACATCACTATATTTTTTGTTAATTTATGAAATGTCACTAAAAAATAAAGTTATGATATGAAATTACATTTTCTTCAAAATTCATGAAATACCACTATAATCATTGATCAAAAGGAAAAAAAAAACAAAAATACTTATACTAATTGATAAAATACTTAAAAAATTCACAATATGTCACTAAATGTTAAAATTTCTTAAAAATTCACAAAAACTCAAAATTCTAGATATGTATATATATAATTATAAAAAAATTTAAAAAATACTAAAATATCACAAAGTATTGAAAAACAAAAATATTTCATAGATTTTTTTATAAGCTATTAAGTAGAATAAAATAGAATATAGAATGTAAGGACATAATTTATATTCTATTATATGGTACTTTTCATTTTTTTAGTGTCATTTCATAAATGACAATTACTTATTGTAAAAATAATAAATTTATACCAAAAACAAAAAATATTGTGTAGTTATCTAAAAAATATAATATAAATTTTTTAAAGATATAATACTATAGCACTGATTTTTTTAAAAAAATTATTATAAATATAATTTAAATTGGTAGAAAAAATATAATTTAAAACACTAATAAAATATTTATTATTCTTGAAAAGTTGTAAAGGGTAAACATGATAATTTAACAAATAATTGTATTTTTGTCTTAACATATTAAATAGTAAGAAATGAACAGTAAAGTAAGATTTGTTTATTGAAAGAAAGTACCCTACTTTAAAGTTTAACATTTTGTTTAAACGATGTATTTGAATTTTAATACTTCATAAAAAGATTTAATATTTTTTTTAAATTTTACTTAATAATTATTAATATTTTTTGATATTTTCTAAAAAAATCACTGCTCTTTTCAAATTATTTTAGAACTATTATGTATTAAAAAAAGTTATATTCTATTTTATAGTATTTAATAAACTTTTTTTTTATTTTCAAAGAATTATTTCAGAAAATTCAATATTTCATGATAATTTTAATAATTTAATGTTTTATAATTATTTACATGTTTAAAGTATTTTAATTTGTTTTCTTTAATTTTTTCCAGAATCAACACTATAATAACATTTATTGAATTTCAAGGAAAATAAAATAACATATCATAATTTTCTTTCTTTCTAATGACATTTTATAAATTAGTCAAAACTTTAATGACATACATAAATTTTATAAATCACCAATAAATATTGGTGACAATGAGCAATTTCAGACTAATGTAATTTTAGAAGATAGAGTCAAAAGTTTTATAATAACACGAATTTCAACGTGGCGAGGGTGGCAGTTATTTTTTCTTTTTGATATTTATATTTTCTAAAATGTTGTATTTATATATATATATATATAAGTCCAAATAACATAAAATTTATACCGTTGTTTATCATAATTCGAGCTCTTCAAAATAAGAATAAACATGAATATGTTTTGATAAATTTAAATTTTTTGTATGTATATATGTTTTAAGATTCGCTGTGAATCTTAAGTTTTAAAAATGAATCAAAAGTTGTTACAAAGTGAATCAAAGGTTGTTAAAAAGTGAATTAGAGGTCGTTAGACCCTTAACCCTACATTACAAACCCTAAAAATGCCTTTCCTAGGGTGCGTTTTAGGGGGGTAGGGTAACCTTTTGGCATTAGTTCTACACTTTATATTGTTATTACTGACTCGACAGGTTTTTAAGGTTTGTAGTTTGGGGTAGACCCTAAACCCTGCACTACAAACCCCAAAAATGTCTTCGACGATTTTAACTTTGCTATGGTGGTTTTTAGGTTGGGTGGTGTAGGGTAATCTTTTTTGAAATTGTTCTATACTTTATATATTGTCATCTCTGACTCGACAGTTTTTTAGGATTTGTGGTTAAAGGTTTATCGAAAAGTGATTATTTCGTTTAAAAAAAGTGAACCACATGTTTAAGTAAAGTGAATCTTTTATTTAAGAAAAGTGAATATTATGTTTAGGAAAAATGAATCTTATCACAAACTTATGTGAGAACAATATGAATCATTCATTAAAGAAAAGTGAATATTTTGCTTAAAATAGTGAATCAAATGTTTAAGAAAAGTGAATCCTACCACAAATTTATACTAGAACAATATGAACCTTTAATTTATTTAAAAGTGAATATTTCATTGAAGAAGCGTTAATCAAATGTTCAAGAAAAATGAATATTATATTTAAAAAAAGTGAACCTTTTACTTTAAATGATGTGAATCCTTTGTTTTTCTAAAAGTGAATTTTAATTTTAAGAAAAGTAAATCTTAAAGAAGATTCATTTTGTTGATATACAAGGTTCATTTTATTATTAAAGAAGATTCATTTTGTTAATGAATAAGATTCACTTTAATAATACGTAATATATACATTCTAAAAACTTAAAATTTTAAGTTTACCAAAATATATGCATGATGCATCTTGTTTTGTTTTGAGGAGCACGAATTATGATAACAATGATATAATTCTTTTTTATTTTTGCACTTATATTTTCTAAGTTATAAAATTTTGAAATATTTTTGTTCTCTCTCCAAACAAGTACATACACTCACTCATGTACTCAGAACTCTATTTCGATTTTATTTTTTTATTTCTTCGATTGATTGAATTTCTTCAATAATAGGATGACACGTGATATTGAAACCACACTAGAAGATGGAGATAACTAAAGGTCTCGTACCTGTTATTTTTGTGGTCGGTTGAAATAGGGACTCACTCTCTTGAGAAGGTAGATTTTATGTTACCTACTTTCAAGCTTCTTCAAATATTGACCAAACATTTGTTACATCTATAAAGAATCGTATCCATTGAAATGTCATGTATAAATATAATTTTAAAACTTTAGAGCTGTAATATGTCTTTGTCTCCCTGTTGTCAGCTTAGTTTTTTTTTTATAATCCATAGTCAGCTTTGAATAGTTGAACTACATTTTTTGACAGCGTGAAACTTTCTCAAAAAATAGAACTCCATCTCTCTCCGTTCAATCGTGTTTTTGTTGTTGACAAAAATCCAGTAATCATTTCAATACATTTTCTGACTATATTACAAATAGATAACGCCACGTAACCTGTCAGCTGTCTCCGTGGGGACCCGGTTTGTCTACAGCAACTCATATATATAGAGCCCGCCGAGAAAATGAACCAAGCTGGGGGAAGGAAGGAGAAGGCGGAACAGAAAGCATCCCGGCCGGAAGGAGAAACGAAAGAGGTCGGCGGGTGAACGACTGAAAAAGAAAGGGAATTAACAGGGTGTAGAAAATTCAAAGCGCTTGCTTCTCCCAGTTGGCAACCCCCCTCTTATTCCCCTTTTCTCTCTACCAAATTCCTTTATCCATTATTCTTCTCGTTCCTATAAATCGTCATCAGATTCTCCCCAAGAGTCTTCTTCTTACATATATATACTCTGAGAGAGGGGTTGTGCTGTGAGACAGAGCCACCAAGCTGTTACGTCGTCCAATCTATTAACTTTTTCTACTCGCTGCGATGAACCAAAAGGCGGCCGTTACCAAGGATATCAACGCAAGACACCTCAAGGTTTCCCATCTCTCTATCGCTCTGACGAAATATCAAAAATTGTTATCAACCGTGATCCCTTCATTCTAGGAAATCGTTCCTGGGGGAGGGCAAGAAAGAATGACCTTAATTTGTAAAGTGAAAATAACTTTATCTTTTGGCGCATGTGTTGGCTTAAATCTGATTAAAAGTTGTACAGAAGGCTTGATTTTGGTTGTGGGTGGATGGTTGCCCAGGTTCTCTTTATTTCCCTGTAATTATGCTGAGCAAGGGCTTAACCCCATTCGATGTGGCTTTATATACTGTCCTCTGGTTCCTTTCTGCCGAGAAGTATGAATATGTTTTTTTTTTTGTTTATTAGACATAATTCTATATGTCTAGCTAATTTTTCACCCTTGAGAATAATACGTAATCCATTTCAAATTCGTAAATTAGAGACTAACAGGGTCTGTGATTCATTCATGTCTTGTCTCCTGATGTTTCATATGATATCCCAGATACTAGAAGGCCTACTCAAGTTGCCAGAGAATAGGGAGTGTGCTGATTGTAAAAGCAGGTATGTATTGCAGCTGAATGTCAATGTTTCTGTAGTCTTGATTTCTGCTTGTTATTTACCCATGTGTTGAGTGTTCTGTCATATGTCTACAGGGCTCCGAGATGGGCCAGTGTAAATTTCGGGATATTCATTTGCATGCAGTGCTCCGGAATTCATCGAAGTTTAGGGGTTCACATTTCAAAGGTGGGTGCTTTTTTTCTTACCATCTGGTTTATTTTGGTAGGCAAGATTTTTTTTTTATTCTTAGGATATGATCAGTGGCATCAATGTCATAGTCATATTTCTGTTCATTGATTTTGAACCTTGTTATTCTCGGTGAGCTAACAATATCACTTATTCAACAAGAGCTGCTGTTTGATATAATCATTTGTCATGTGCGCTGCTTTTTATATGAGACTGTTTTTTTTTTTGTTTCTTTTCAGTATGGCTATTTGTGAGTAAACTCTAGTAATTTATGCTCTACTATTTTGATTTTTTCTTGTTCATGCTGTGTATCTTATCAACATGAATCAAATTACTTTAGGTGCGATCTGCTACACTGGACACATGGCTACCTGAGCAGGTTGAACTTATTCAATGTAAGTTCCAATTTTCCTAGTAAATTGCCATTGCTGACAATTATGGTAGATTGGTAATGTGTTGCGTTTAATTCATTTTGCTTCCTTATCTACAGCTATGGGAAATGAGAAATCAAATGCATATTGGGAAGCTGAGTTACCTCCAAATTATGACAGAATGAAAATTGAAAATTTCATACGTGCAAAGTACGGGATCGTAAGACTAATGATATCCAATTGAGTAAATTAAGTATTTTAGCTTGATTTAGAACTTTGTTCTTTTTTTTTTCTTCTCTTTCATTGTATCTTTCCCATGACCAATTAGATAATGTTCCTCAGATATGTTGAGAAAAGATGGGTTTCAAAAGATGGAAAACACAATATGGATCTTCCAACTAAAGAAGCATTATCAACTAGATTAAGACCCAGGAGCAGTGATGGGCATAGAGATGCAAGTAACCATGGACATCTTTATCGAGAGAGGAAAAGTGTTGATCAGTCTGCTTGTTTAACAAAAAGTGGGCCTGTGCTCAGACTTCATTTGAACAACCAAAAGCCTGAGGATGTAGCAGGCAATCATCGGATGTCTACAAGTAGCAGCTGCTCTACCTCTAATAGTTTCTCATCTGAGCCCCATACTGCATCTATGCAAGTAAGCTGTTTTTTTGAACAATATAGCTTTCTTTCTCTGTATTCTTTAATGCAATATGTCATCCTATTTCTACTTTTCATTTCTTGTATATCTGAATAAGCACTTAAAGAGTGGCTGATGTAGATTTATTGAGATGTGATTTTATCCAGCTGTTTATATCCGTTTCCTTTTGGAAGCTGTTACACTATAACATGATTTTCCTGATGATGTTTTGCTGTTCTATTTGCCAGCTCTTTCATTTGAGACCACAGTTTTTATTGAAAATTGGCTTCTTACTCTTTCTTAATATCCTCTGTACTTCCCTATATAGCACTTACTCTGGATTCTTGCAAAACATGTTGTACTTTGAATTACACTTGCATAATTGCCTCTAATTTGTAGATTCTCTATATGATGACCTTATATGATAATATTTCCAATTTCATGGTGTGGCTGAGGTTTTAATAGAAGGTTGGTGCTTACATTTTTATTGAGTTAAATATATGCATACACACACATATGTAATGATAGTAATGTTTGTGCTTTAAAATTCTCCTCATCTAGGCCATCATTTTTGAAAGAACATCTAGTGCTTTTGAAGTTTTTAAGTAATTTTAAACATAATGTTATGCCAATGTTGTCAAATAACGATTATGGCGGCGGCATGGCAGTATGGTGTGGCGGGTTTTAAGGCGGCCACCAGAAACACCACTACACTTGCCAAAATCGGATATGATCCATGGTGGTCACAATTCACCATGAACGGCCGTAATGCTTTACTAGGATGGCAGATTTTGGTGAGAAAATATAAATGAAATGACATTTGAACTCTTGCACTTACTGGTTCAAAACCCTAACTTGATATTCAAAATATTTTTTCAAGACAAATACTGATCACGGAAGCTAACTCCAGTTTCTAATAATTTCAAAACACACAAGTTCACCTAATACGGGCTTTGAAGCACACTAAAGAGAAGAAAAATATCAAACACTTTAAGCTCAGAGTTGTCAAAATCGACCAATAAACTTCGCATGCTCGAAGTGAAAGCCCTTCACTGCAATTCAATGATCAGACCAGTCGACCTTCTAGGGCTTTGAATGTTGGAGGTATATCTAACAGTTCTTTCACTCTAAAATGGTATTTCTCTTGAAAAAGAGTTTAAATATCAAGTCTCGGTTTGAACCAAAAGTTTGCCGTTCTGACATCTCGGTAAAGTGCTATGGCCACTAACCACGAATTGTGGCCACCATGGACCAAAGTCTTGGTAGATGCGGTGACCATTGTAAAACCCGCCACACCACACCTCCATGTCGCCGCCATAACTATTTGACAACATTGATTCACAGCCAACCAGGTCACAAAGGAATGTCTTGGAAAGTTTCCTATACTCCATATCATCTTATGCGACTCCACTTTAGGGTCTTTACCCTACATCCCATCATATCATCTCTTAATAAATAAAATAGTACACCATTTGCATCTGCTAAGTTTCTGATCAAGAGTTTCCTTAATCTCTTCAGATTCTTCCAACATCTGGAGCTGTCTTGTGGGACATTCTTCTCATAACTTTGCCTTCTGTACGTAGTGCTCATCCACCCATGTGATCCATAAGGTATCAGCTTTCTTGTTGATTAGCCACAATTGTTTAAATTTGCAGCTTTGTTCCAAATGTCCAAGCATTTCTTCCCTAGGCCACCATGAGCGACTGGTTAATACACTATCCTCCTAGCAACGTTTAACTTCTTATATTTAGTATTAGCTTCCCCCAGGAAAGCTCTACATATACCTTTGATTTCCTTGATGACTTTTCCGTTTACTTCTTCTTCTTTCTGGATATTTCGTTCAGATATCTTATTTTGGTTTCCAAAACCTACCGAGTTCGAAGGGTTAAAATTTATATTGTATTTCTTTCATCTTTTCATGACGGGATCTTGTGGTGATCCTTCCTTCTTGTTGTGTGCCATATGAAAAATCAAATATGTAACTAATATTAGCGTCTTGTGAAATGGAAGAATGAAGATGTTATGAGGTTGAACACTAGCTATTTTAGGAGCTGTCATACTTATTACCATATACGAAGTAACTGCCAATGTTGGCATTGCCCATAATTCTAATGCTCGACTTGCTCAAGTCCTTTATGTAATGTACTCCTTGAAACTTTCCCATGTTTTGTGAGCAAGTCTATGATTGCATGAAAGTTTTCCATAATAGTTTGGTTAAGCTCTATGATTCTGTATGAGATTGATGGTTATGAAATCTCACTACATATTTTATAGTACTAGTGATGCTCCCTTGCATGCTACAGAAACGGAAGGAAATTACATGTTCTACCATTCTTTAACGCTGCCACTGGTGACCTTGGTTTCCATTGCTCTTACAAAGCGATACTCTTTATCATGTAGATCGATGACCTTGCAGACTGCAGACTTTTCTGTTGATAACTGCCTCGTTGAAATGATTCAGTATGTTTTTTTGTTTGAGCTTCCTCTAGACGCATTATAAACCTGATGGTATTGGTGATCTTCTGGACAGGGTAATCTGGACCTGGAACATGAGAAGGTCAACTCAGTACCTGATGCACCGGAGACCAAACCAACTGTTACTGGTTCGAGATATCCCTCTCAAGTGAACAAAAGTGATTATGCGACACAGCTATTCAACATTTTCTCGGTGGGTGATTCTTTGCAGACCACTGTGACCAACACATGGGTGGCTTTTGAATGTAGGTACACCATAAGGTTTTCTTTTGATCGTCATTGTCCCTGAAAAATCATGATTGCAGTTCTGAGGAAGATATTTAATCTGTTGTCCTTTTCATGACCAACCTGATAATTCAATCCTGCAGCCGATGAGGGCTCTCCTCCTCCTAGGTTAGAGGAAAAACCTGAATCAAAGAAGCAGTCGGATACTAAAATCGACCCTGAGCCAGAGAGGAAGAATAGTATTGAAGAATCCAAGTCCTTGGTGCCATTTTCTGGCAAAGAAATTCAAGAGGCAGCTGTGAAGAATGAAACTGAGAAGCCTTCTCCCGAGGTACGTTAGTAATAACGTTTGGTGCCATTTTCTATGATTACCTTATCTCAATCATTATAGGACGGATGCAGTGCAGAAAGGAAGTGAGTTAGTACATGAAATCTTTTCCAATTGCAGTCTATCAGTGTAGGTGTGGAGTCTATCCATCACCAACGTCTTGCAATGCTTGCACCTGAAGATTTCTTACCTGTTGAAGAAAACCCCTGTGCGGTATCAAAGACGCACATGATAGATCAATCATCCTCCTCCAGCCACGTGATTCATGAACCAAAGCAATCCAATGGTCATGTAATCCATCCACAACAATCCAGTAGGCCTTTGATTCATGGACAAGCCAATGGCCTCTTGGTGCATCAACAGCAACCCATAAAGCAGATGGCTCAGTCCAATGGGCAACTGGTACAGCAACCACATCAATCATCCAATTGTGCTGAATCCCACCCTCGTCAAAGTTGGAGTAAACAAAATTACAGCATGGGAAACAAGATGCCATTAGCCCAGGTGCATACAATGGGGATCAGCAAAAGTACACTGGTATTGGAAATTCAAAAAGCACTACTTGAAGTTATTAAGAAACTTGTTTATTTGGCTCATCACTGGTTATTGTTTTGGAATTCTCAGAATCAAAATGCTTGGTCAGCAAACTCATCTTCTAAGAATTACTCTGCGGTGCCATTGACTGCAATATCCAGGTAAATATGATTATGTTGCCTGTACTCTCGTCTTTTGGCAGACTTAAGACAGCTAATATTTGAAAAGAGGACTTGTTAATCAATTTTGGGGCGGGAATCCCTCTTGCAGTAATGGTCATGTTAATTTAGCTGGACGAGCAGTGAATGGTGCAGCAGTAGTGGGAACAAGGAGCTCTCCACCAGTATCATCAATGCCAGTGTCGGGTTATGATTATGATTTTTCGTCCTTAACCCAAGGTTTCTTCAAGAGACAGTAACTGTAACATTAACTAACTGTAGCTGGTACATTGATCAAAAGATGGGTTTTGTGAGACATTTTATAGACAGGAGCCAACAGTGTACATGGATTTCGATGGCTCTGTTACCCTTTCATTTTCTACTTTATTCGTATTTTTTTGAAGGAATTCTTTCTTTGCATTTGATTCTTTGTATATACAGCCAATTGGGTATATATTTAATAAAGTCAAGTCTTTACTTTCGCTCATCTTTGAATGCACTTGTTTTGTGCGTTGTGAAAGTGAAGTTGTCGGCTGTTCGTTTGTTGCTGGATAAATGTTCAATTTGGACATTTAAGCTACATTTAAGCTTAAGTTTGCTATGGTTAAATAATATGCTACGTGTAAGTTGGTTTATTTTGGATCCAATGCTTGGTTGGACAAATAATAACATGACAAGCGGCTACAAAGTGGGACATTTCTTTTACGACAAATGATAAGGGCATCCATAATCGTAAAAGTGGATTCCACCCATCAACAAATATTATTTTATTATCTCCTCTCACAATCTCTCTTACTTACCTAGTTCTCTAAAAATAGAGTGTCTTAGGGCATCCACAATAGTTATAGGTTTCTTAACATATTCCTATGTGTCATGTCATCAGAAAATATTATTTTAATTGTATAAGTAACTTCACCTATTTATTCATGCTACAATAAGGGAGTTTCTTAACTTTCTCACTCCTTCATCTTTTTCTCTCCTCTCTCTCTGGTAAAAGCAAAAGAAAATTGTAAATATTTATTTTTGTCAGTGAATGCAGGGATACAACCAATCGTAATTACTCTCCGTACGTTCCTTAAATAAGCAACGAGGAAAGAGAATGTGGGTGGATTCCACACCATTGCAGATCATTTTTTCATTTCTTGCTGACACTCTTGGGTGGAATCCACTCCACTGTGGATGCCCTTAGTTAAGAATCCCTCTTACATCCTCTCCTCCACCTCATCATTTTCTTTTTTTTTTCTTTTAGTATTATGGGTGGAATCCACACCAGTGGATGCCCTAAATGAATGGCCCTCTGATTTCCCGGGAAAGACAGATCTGGGTCCAGTCCAGTCCACCCTACCTACTCGTCTTCAAGGAAGAACTCGTTGATATTGAGAGTCTCCACTGCGGACCTTAGGGCATCACAATGTTTTAAGTTTCTTAACACATTCCTAGGTGTCATGTCATCTAAAAATTATATTTTATTACTTAAGAAACTCTATTCACTACAATAACAAAGTTTCTTAATCTCCTCTCTCTTGATGAACAACCAATAAACTATCACTATTAGATGTGAGATAAAATATGAAAGAGAGATACACATAGGTGGGTCTAATGTGTCATAAAAAGTGGGGTTCTTATTTAAGAACCTTGGAGAGAGAAAATTGGTGGAATCCACACCAATGTAGAACATTTCACATATGTAACCGTGTCAAGAACCCCTATTGTGGATGCCTTAGGCGCGTATTAATTATAGCACATGTGATAATATTCCCGAGGATGGACCTGGAGTGGAGATGTGGGATCAGGGAGTGTGGATGTGAAGAAGAATTTTCGAAGTTGCAACTTTATAAAGTTGCAAAAAAGGAAGATTAAAACGGCTCTATCCTTTTACGCAACCGGTTTAGGCCACAAAACACTGACACAGTCTGTCAAGTCAATAGAGTAACTTTAGTAACGGTTAATTTGCCTCATGAGGGACCGATAGAAAGATGGTTTAATTTAATGTGCGATGGAAACTACCATAAAAAGGTGTTGGGGTTTGAATCTTTTCTTCTTTTCCTTTTTATTTCAACGATAGCACTCTTTTTTTGGGAAAATAATAATTTTGTCATTAAAAAGTTCAGTAATAAAAAAATATTACAACTTCATTCGTCACAAAAAATTAGAGTAAAATACTCTAAACATCATATTTTCATCCGATTAAGGTATTGAGGTTTCTGACCGTTGGTTTTTGAAACCATAACTATGTTTGTTTAGACATTAATTCACTCTGATATTGCTGTATATGTTAAATTTTTGCTTACAACCGGTCTTAGCTACATGTAGATGTATGCAAGATGGCTACATTGCTGACATGGTGCTGACATGATAATTAGTATGTCAAATAAAAAATTAAATATAGCTTGGCCAAATACCATCGCGTCGTGCGTGGTTTTACTTCTTTTTTTTTTCTTTAAAGATTTTTTTCCTTTTTATTATTATAAAAATTTTAAATTGTTGTAATTTTTAATATATAAGTCTAAAATGAAAAAAAAATTATATCATTATTCACCTAAATTCAAGCTCTTCAAAACAAGACCAGACATGGATATGTTTTGATAACTTTTAAAAAAATATTTTACATGTATAGTGTATAGAACGTAAAAAAACTTGTACAGATGGTCATACAAACCTGTACAAATGTTCATTAAAACATGTACATCCACACGTAAAAACATGTACATCATCGCATTAAAAACATACAGATGATCACATAAACCTGTATGAATCATTACATATGTACATCCTTAGATTAAAATCTGTACATATAAGGGAGAAAACTTGTACAAATAGCCAATAAACATGTAAAATGTTCATTAAAGAACATGTACATTCTCACGTTTGAACATGTACATTGTCACATTAACACATGTACATTCTCACATTAAAATATGTACATACATCCTCACATTAAAGTATAGAATGAACTTATACATGTAAAAATATTTTTTTTTCAAAGTTGTCAAAATATATCCATGACTGGTCTTATTTGAAGAGCTTGAATTTAGATGAACAATGATATACTTTTTTTTTATTTTAGACTTATATATTAAAAGTTATAATTATTTAAATTTTGTATTGTTATAAAGGGAAAAAATTAAAAGGAAAAAATGCAGAAAGAAATCATGCGTGAATAGTTGTCTGTGCGCGCGATTTTTTTTCTTCTTGTTTTGGTCCATCAGTACAAAACTACCCTGCTGTAGCTATCTCTGGCTACAGTGACATGTAGCTAAGAATTAGCGTTTTGCTTATTGTGTCATACTATTGCACTAGTCAATACTTAACACATAACCCACACGTGCGGATCCTATAAAGGACAAACAAAAGCCTTTATATAAAGGCTTAAATATTGGTCATTGGATTCACTTTGATTTATTTGAATAGTTGTGATTAGAACACTCATTAACTCCAAATAGATTACCTTACCTCCCAAAACACCTCAAACCCCTAGGAAAGCTAAAAACGTCTGCATAAAGACAAAATATATGTAAAGACTTTTATATTAATCCTTGGATTTAACATATTATGATGAATTGTTTAGATTAGAATGTTTACTCATGTAGTTAATTTTGCATGTCCACTCCTAATATGTACAGGGACAATCGAAAATACTAATTAAAATGCTAATTAAAAATAATGTCTATTATAGTAAATTGATCATATGAGTTTAATAAATTAATTTAAATCTATAACAAAATGAACTATATAATTTTAAAATATTAACAAAAATATGATATCATTGGGTCTAATGATCCTAAATCCTAACCCCAAACCTTAAAAACCTGCCAAGTCAGTGGCGACATTATAAAGTATAAAACTTCAAAAAAACATTACCGTACACTACACACCCTAACCATAGACAAATGTTAACCATAGACATTAAAAAATATATGACATGTGTGTATAATATATATGCCACAGACTTATGAAATATTCGCCCCGAATGTATGTCGTTAATATACAAAAAGTACTCAATATTCATTGCTTACTTCAAAAAAATCAATTGTGATTAAAGCTTAGTATATGTTGCGTTGGCTAAAATTTTACAGCTTATATTGTACATGTACGGCTAATAATCCCTTACTAGCTTAAGTTTTAGATACAGATTAATGTTAGCCATTGCTTCAAATAATATATACCATGTTTTCACAAATATATGTGCCATACACATGCAATATTTGTCACGAGTGTATATCGTTAATATACCAAAACTACTCAATATTCATTGCTCAATTCAACAGATCAATTGTATTTAATGACGCTATGTGTATATTGAATAAAAGTTAACAACATATATTGTACATCTACGACTATTGGCTATAGTTTTAGATACAAACACATATTAGCCATAGTCATGAAACAATATATGTCAGGTGTGTACAAATATATATGCCACCAACTTATGTAATATTTGCCACGAATGTAAATCGTTAATATACAAAAATACTCAATATTCATTGCTTACTTCAACAAATTAATTATCTTTAATGAAGCTAAGTATATATTGGGTTGGCTAAAATTTTACAGATTATAATGTATATGTACGGCTAATAATCCCTTATTAGCTTAAGTTTTAGATACAGATTAATGTTAGCCATTGCTTCAAAAATATATGCCATGTATTTACTAATATATGATCCATACACGTGTGAAATATTTGCCACGAGTGTACATAGTAGAATTCACCACTTATTACTTAATGAATCATAATATCAATTTTAATGGTTCATAATACAAATTAATAAATCATATTATCAATTTAGTGTATCATCGTATACATGTAAAAATATATTTTTTTAAAAGTCGTCAAAAACATATTCATGACTGGTCTTGTTTTGAAGAACTTGAATTTAGATGAACAATGATATAATTTTTTTTCATTTTAAACTTATATATTAAAAGTTATAACAATTTAAAATTTTTATGATAAAGAAAAAAAATAAAAAAATAAAAAAAGTTCCAAACTGACACCGCGCGCGTTCCTAATCACCTATATCTACCACTAAAAATAAGGCCTTTACATAAAGGCAAAACTCTGGCCTTTATACAAACCCGTCGTATAACCCACACTCAATCTCTTTTTTCCTATAACCATATTCTAAAAAAAAATCATGAGGGTGCGACACCTATAAGCATTTTCATTGCTTTGTTTGAGTTTAGTGATTTCTCTTAGAGACATAAAAGAAGAGAAATTGTGGGTGTGGTTGCGTGTGGTGTAACATTATGATGTGATGAGATTGCTCGATTTATGAGACTAAACATCTAAACAAACAAAGTTAAGGTTTGGAAACTCATCGTTGAGAATTTCCATACCTCGAGGTGTTAAAAGCATACGAAATTACAAAAATATAATAATTTATTTAGAAGTTACAAATTTCACCAAATAAATATATAAAAAATTATCAAGAATTTGAATTTTTCATTCTATTTTATTCTCATCTTACTAATTATCTATTTACAAAAAAAAAACCCAAAAAAACAAAGAAAATATGTCATATATCCAATAATATTCAGTTTATATAACTAAGTAAAATTCGTAACCTTTATACAATATAGTACTATTTTTTGATATTTTTTATAATTTCCCAAGTTTAAAGCCATAGAAAGTTATACATAAAATAAAAAATAAGTATTACATTTTTGTAATTTTGAATACTTTTAAATTTGTATAATTATGCATATGTATATTTGTGTATACGCTTTTATAATTTTTAGTATATATATCAACTAATTTTATTTTTAATTTTTTTAAGTTTATATTTTGTTACGAATTTGTGTGGTATTTTCTGAATTAAAAACATTAATGTAGTAAATTATGAACTAAATCAACGTCTGTTAGAAAAAGTAGAGGTATTTTGGCAGATTTAAACTCTTTTTATTTGGTATCACATTTTTTTAAACTATGGTAGGTACGTAATTTCTCAATTATCAATTGTATTAATGATATCCAGTGCTATTTTTATATTTTAAACTATATATTAACTAATATAAATTTTATTATTTTATTTATTAATTTGTGTGGTATTTTGTGAATTGAAAACATTAGTGTTGTATATTATAAACTAAATCAATGTTTAAGCATTAAGTATTATGGTTGTTTAGATATCCAGTTGTGGTAACCGGCAAATTAACTTTTTTATGCTGTACAGGAAAAAAATTTTGAAAACTGTGGTAACTGGGAATTAGCAAATTTTTTAATAATATTTGGTTAATTTTTCTTAATTATACTCCCTAATCCATTAAGGGTATACACAATGGGTGTGAGGTTCTTAACATATTCCTAGGTGCCACATCATCATAATATATTATTTTAATGTGTAAGGAACTTCATCAATTTGTTAATCACTACAATAAGGGAGTTTCTTAACTTTCTCACTCCTCCCATCATTTTTTTCCTTTCTCTTCCCGTAATTTCTTTTCACTTTACAAGTGTTGAAAATAAAAGGAAGTAAAAGCAAATACAGTAAATATTTATTATTAAATTGATGGTGTCAGTAATACAACCAATCAAAATGATTTTCCGTACGTTGCTTAAATAAGGAACGAAGAAAGAGAAAGTGGGTGGATTCCACACCACTGTAGACTTTTTTTTAATTTCTTACTGATAATTTTGGGTGGAATACACACCACTGTGGATGCCCTAAGGAATGAGATTCATTTTAGCCGGTACTAGTGAATTCTTCTTAATCCAATTCCTGTAACCCCTCCTGAATTTTACACATTTAGTAAATAAAATAACATAATAAAAAAAAAAAATAATAATAATAATAATAATAATAATAATAAAATATATATAATAATAATATAATAAATAATAATACTCCCTCCGTCCTGAATTGACTGTCCTGTTTACTATTTGGACATGTCATTTGACTTCAATTTTAACATATAAGATAAATTAATTTTGAAAATTTAAGTTTTGCATATGAATCCTTACATGATAAACTATATGTTACAAAATTTAGTTTATAAAATTATTTTATATTATATGCTTAATATTGAAGTGGAAAAACGTGCCATAAAGCAAACATGACGGTCAATTCAGGACGGAGGGAGTAATAATTAAAGTTTGCGAAGTGGTTGTTGATAATTTGGGATGATAACAAGATATAACTACAACACATGCACCTTCTATGCCAGTCTTATATGCTGCCATACTTTACATTTACGGTAACCATTGGACTTTCTAGATAAATATTTCACATTAAACTGTTGACTTAATCGTGACCGTCGTGGACCCTATAGTAATAGTGTCATTGCATCCACTAATATACTTTCACTGTCCCTCCAAGATTTATTACCGATTGTCGGTCCTTAAACCATGATATGCTAGCGTCAAGCTTTTTGATAATTTGTGCATATAGCCATATAATTGAATTGAATAAGCAGATAGGTTGTGTTCGGGCCCCATCAAAATCTCCCCAAGCAAAATCCCAGAGGAAAAATCTTAGGGAGGAAAAAGAGTATCCACCACATTTATTTACAAGCTTATTGAAACACCCCTGAATATTTACTCACATAAAATCATAAACGCGAGGAGACTCCGAAATTAACGCGTTAATAATTCGGACATAAAATAATTTATGAACAATTAAATTTAGCACCGTTATATGTTAATATAGTCGTACTTATATATGTCCGAATCCGAGAATACACGTACATAACGTTATGATATTATAACGTTGTAAATAATAAATAGTAACGTTGCATAACATCGTAACAAAAAAAGTAGTCGCGTACATAACTAGTAATGCGATATATTATATAGTTCCACACATATAAAATAAGCATGTATATAGCTTATACAAAAAAAAGAAGAAAAGAAGAAAGAAGAAAAAGGAGCAAACACTAATGTTGAGGTTCGAACCCCGTACCTCTCATATGCCTAGAGAACATCTTAACCGATTGAGCTATGCTCAAATTCGATAACTTATGCCACTGAATCAAAATTAGTATCGAATCTAATAAGGTAACTACAAGAAAAGAATCAAATGTCTCTTTGTAGCAGTGCCGGTCTCTTCCTCCTTCTTCCTCGTTTCAGAACCCGATCAAACAAAAAAAAAACATAGTCTACCAGACCATGGAGATACGAGAATTTTATCAGAAGTTGTGACCCTCACGTTAATACTCCCCGTGTGTTAACATGTTTTCAAACTCAAACCCAGACAGTGTGATATATGAGGCCAATCTATTCACTCACAAAGTCAGACCAGGGACAAGCTCTACTTATGGAACTTTGTACCCATAAACTCCCACCTGCCTAACTCTTGTAAACAGCAACAACACCTGAAACCAAAGTGCAGAAGTGCCGTTTCCAAGGGGCACTGGTCAGACCATGCAATATTCTCTAGCAATACCAGGTTGTCAACAGACCTATGCGTGTGGGAATATAAGATACAACAAGTGAATTCAAAAATATATATATATATATATAATAAAACAGGCAAGGCAACCTGCCCATGCCGATGTCCATGAAGAAAAAAAAAACAAACGGATTTGGAGACACCAAGATTAAGCTGACTTTAAAAGTTGAGCTCCACGAAATTCCATGTTTTCCCCAGCAACTATGAGCACTAGCTAACCTTACATCACTATCTCCTTCAATCATGTTGAGTTTTGCCCGAAAACCTTTGCTCACGTCTCTCTAACTTTCTGCATTTTCTTTCTACAAAACCGATAAGGACCAGCATCACAATGGTTTGAATATCAGTTCAAGCAACTCAAGCTGGTATCGGTTCCCTTAAGCTCTGGAAAATCTTCTGCTCTGATTTTTGTTTCTGCTATCCAAAAAAATATGGAATGAAACCACTGATCGCTGCCACCCTTGTCATGCACTAACTCCTCTAGATATCCCATCAAGAATACACCAAAATGCCTTCAGCAACATCTGCATTTTCTTTGGTTTGCACATCAGCTCACGGTAAGACAATGAGACCAACAAATTCTGGTTGTTTACGCCCCTTTATCCTCATGTTTTTCTTACGTCTGAGAACTTGAGCAACTGACCCCCTCTTTCTCATCGGTTCTCATGCGTGACTTCCCCGGGTAAGACCTTCATGGAGTGCGCCAAAAACCTCCTGGAAACTAGCCCAAATACACTTGAATATCAACCCAAGCGTGCAGGTATCCCTCTTGGGAGTGCGACACCAATCATTCCTGGATAAATCTCTAAGGTAAAACTCTTCACCCATGCGTAAAATTCTATTCTAAATCCCCCTGCTGATTCTTGAAGTATCTGAGATTCATGAATGAGATGATTCTAAATTAAACCTGACATTGAGTAGATAATTACCTGTGAGCATTGAGTGAAACTGGAAAAGAAAAAAAAGGGTTGAGTCAAACACTGTGTATCAGTTCCGTCTTCATATAGCGGCAAAAAAAAAATGGGTAAGATATACAATGATTTATATGAAAAGAAAACTATCAGATTATGATAGTAATAAAGCGAAGTGAGGATTTGCTGGAGAATTTAGTAAAATGTGCTGCAGTAGTGGTACCTGCAGACATGTTGTAAACAACTGATAGCTGCAGTCAGGAAAACAGGAAGCTGCAGCTTGTAAGCAACATAAAGAAGTCTGAAACAAACTTCTCACAATTTATTGATGTTTAAATGGGTCTGTTTCCGGTTTGCAGATTATGTAAAGAACTCAGAGGGATGTTCCTGGTTAATTTGAGCTTGGTTTGAGTTTAAAGACTATACCAAATACTTAACTAGAAACCTGAATAAACAAAACCAACGAAAGCAGTTTCACGTTTCAGTCCTTCTGGTTTATTTGGGCGTTTCTGTAACAGGAACAAGATTGATTTTGGGTCTGCCTTAAATTCAAAAGCTGTATAAAACACTTAACCAAGTGAGTCGATAGGGTGAGGGAAACTGGAAGTCAAGTCACAAACATAGAAGTGAGGTAAAGAGGTTACACCAGTTTTCAGTTTCTGGTTTATGCTACTTCAGCTTAAGTAATGCATCAGTTACTGCAAGATTTAAACTAGCTAAATAGTTCAGAAAATTTTGTGCAATCAGCTAACACAAAAAAAAAAAAACGCAGAAATGAGTTTAAGTTCTACAATTCTTCACCTCTGTATAATCAGATTCAGAAACGCATTAGAGGAGAGATTAACGGGCAGGAAGGAAAACTAAAGAAGAAGTACGTGGATTAGTGTTGCAGTCTCTTCATAGTTTTTCGGTTTCAGTATAAGATAGTGTGAGGGAGTTGTCAGTGATGTCCTGGATTATTCCTAAGCCTAAAACCCTGCTTAAACACTTGACTAAAAGGGTAGACATTTTTGGGAAAAACAGAAGTCAGCTAATGGACTAAAAAGAAAGGTTTAAGTAGAAGTACACAGATATGATTTCAGTTTACAGTTCTCTTTTTCAGTTCTGTACAAAGAAGTTCAGAGGTGTCATCAATATTGTTCTGGGTTGTTTCGAGTCTAAAATCTTGGTAAAGCCTTTGGCTAAATGGGTAAGCAGTTTGGGGAAATAAAAACCAGATTAAAGAACATAAGGGAAACAATTGAAAAGAAGTGCATCAGTTTAGTGTTTCAGTTTTGTCTTTCTGTTTCAGGGATTTCCTAGTTCCAGTATACGGGTGATTCTGCAACATCAGTAGAGTTGTTTGGAGTTGAAAATTATAACCTAACAAGAGGGAGGGGATAGGGGTCAAGCCAAGTAACAAAAGGAAAAGATAGAAATAAAGACATAACAGTGGCGGTTGCAGTGTTTGCATTTTATCAGTTCTGATTTTTAGGATTTCATGTTGTGTAAGAAGTTTCGGTAGCTCTAACTTAGTGCCTTGGGTTGTTTAGAATTAAAACTGTAATTAAATACGTAACTAAGTGACTCAACAAACTGAGGAAACTAGGTGATAGATTAGACAACAGAAGCCAAGCAACAGAAAGGAAAGATGTAAGTAAAGCCATAATAGATTCTTTGTTTCAGTCTTGCAGATCTCATCAGTTCTGTATAGGGAGTTTTAGTGGCCTTAATGATGTTGATTTAGGGTTGTCCTTGAAGTAGAATCATGGAGAACCACTTAAATGAATGAGGAAGTAATGTGGGAAACTGGAAACAAGATTCGTGAGCAAGCAGAATCATAGAAGCTCAGTCATAGTTTCAATTTTGTGGTTGTGCAGTTTTTCGGTTTTCTAGTTTCAGTATGGTGAAGTTTCAGCGGTTTAAACCATGTTGTGATGGATCTGTTTTGAATTCAAAACCTCGCTAACACCCCTAGCTAGGTGGGGAAACAACCTGGGGGAAGCTAGAAGTCAACTTAGCCAGCTGAAACCAAGAAAAAAAAAGAAGAAATGCACTGATTAGCTTTCCTATTTCTCGGTAACTGGTAGCTTCTGTATAGCTGAATTTTTGAGATGCTAAGAGTGTAAGACCGATCTAAAACTGAACTAGGACACTTAACTAAGTAGGGAAGTGTCTTGGGATAGATTAGAAAAACAAGTTAACAAACTGACAGAAGGAAGATAAGGGCTGCACCAGTGCTGTTTCTGTTCAAGCTTTCATTGGTGAGTGTTCTGCGTAACTAATCTACAGAAACTATATAAGCATTTTATTGGTAAAAACAAACCCAAAACGATGCTAATATCCCTATCTAAGTTGCTGTGCTCTTTTGGAAGCTTATAAACCTACTGAATAATCCCACAGAAGGAACAAAGAAGAAGATGCACCCATTTGTGTTCTCAAAATTTGCGGTAATATATGTGTTCTGTATAAGTAGGTTTTAGGAGCAGTTCAAGGACTATATTACTATGATAATAGGGTTAAAACATTGCTAACCTACTTAGCCAAGGAGGGAATACATCTTAGACAATTTGAATTCTTCCTCAGGTAAACTTGCCACAAGGTGGTGCGTGAAATACTCTAAAACATTAGTTAGTGAGAGGATTAAGTTAACGTGTGAAACGTCGATGTAAATGCCCTAGTAGTAAGATAAAGTTTAAGGCTAATACGTGGGAAGTTCTAAGGGATAATGTAAGTGGAACATCCAGAAAAAAATTCACCTAGGGAACACCCCCGATAAAATGGGATAAAGTAGGAAAATGTTACAAGGGTCGTCACATGAAATTATAAACTGACAAATTGTTGTTAATTAACGTTAGGTCCGTAACGAACGCTACTCGGGACCCCGTGTGCGACGACACGTGCTACTGAAAAAGGTATGGACATGTGTGGTTCGTATGTTGCCGTGTTACACGGCTTGTGTGCTGTGTGCCTTGTTTGTTTATGACCACAAGACTAATGCATGAAAACGGGTGTTTGTTTTACCGTGCTTATTTGTCTGTTGTGAGCTGGTGTAAGGCATGTGAATGGATTGATTATCTTCCTTGCTTACCTGCTTGCTATTATTGTGCCTATTGTTTGCGCGCACACAGTAGTGTAGTCCCTTCTCGTTGATGAATCCTTGAGATGAAACACAACGAACTTCGTAAACAAACCAAAGGAACTACAAAAAAAGGGAAACTCCTCTTAACTATAGAGGACCTCTAAAGACACCCACTATGGTGTCAAATTATCAAAGATGATGATAAGCCAATACCTTGAGAAAGAATAGGGAGACGGACCCTTTGTATCCGGGGTAGAGACCAATAATCTAAAAAGGGAATAGGGAGACAGACCCTTTGTATCCGGGGTAGAGACCAATAAGATTAAAAGGAATAGGGAGACGAACCCTTCGTATCCAGGGTAGAGACCAGAACATTGAAAAGGAATAGGGAGACAGACCCTTTGTATCCGGAGCAGAGGCTAGTAACATTGAGAAGGAATAGGGAGACAAACCCTTTGTATCCGGGGTAGAGACCAGAGCCTTAGAAGGCATAGGGAGACGGACCCTTTGTATCCGGAGCAGAGGCTAGTAACATTGAAAAGAAATAGGGAGACGGACCCTTGGTATCCGGGGCAGCGGCTAGTAACATTTAAAAACAACAGAGAGAGAAAGAGCTATCCGGGAAGGAGGATTATGAAGAAGACGTTCTCCAAATGGTGGTGATAAGAGAATTCACAAGTAACCCTTAAAGAAACAAGGAAAGACTAGCACCTACATGAGATGGTCACGGGATCTAATTTACATCCCCAGACCTGGTGCAAGGAAAGAGAAAGAAAATACACTTTAAGGGAACAAGAGAAAAGAAATGAAAACATACAACGCTCGTACGATCCCATAGTGAGGATCATGGGTATTACATACCTATGCACACGTTTTATTATGTACATAATTGCTGTTGTGATACTAGCAGCTTGTTGTGCTTGGTTGTTGTTGCTAATGTGTTACTACCTTTAAGTGTGTATGATACTATGATGTACTGTGGTGTGTTTTACTGCTTTATTATAGCATGTAAAATTGACTTAATAATATTCGACCAAGTAGTCGTGTGGCCCGGTAACATGCGGGCTACACACGTTCATACTCAGCGTAGTTTGCTGAGTCCTTTACAACCCAATTTTTTACAGGTATTGAGCTGGGTGACAACGGAGCGTAGGTGGGATGGCTATCATGGGGGTAGTCTATCTGGGCATGACTTCTGAGTTTGGAATAGTATGTTAGTGTATGGGTTGTTACTAAACCCGGGTTGTACTTTTCGGTTTATGATTTAGTAACTGTATTGTAGACACTCGGTTTTTGGAATTGTATCTTGTGTTGTATATGAGTTTGGTGGAGAGCTGTTTCCAGTCATGCAGACCGTAACTTGATGTTGGTAATGTGGTCTGTCAACCACGTGGGTGGTTGGCGTCTGTGACACCCGGATGATGTTGAGAATCCGCTGCATAGTTGTTTTGTATTAAGGCTAGGAGCTTGTTGTACTACTGGATGTTTATTCGGGGGTGTTACAGAAAGTGGTATCAGAGCGTAGTTACGCTCTGATGACTGGAATAGGAAATACCGAGTTAGGAATTCTGACAATGAGTTAAGGGTTGGGGTAGTACGTGAGGCGCGTTAGTTAGGATTCTTCCCAGTAATTACTGGATACCTAACAGATACCTACACCCAACCTTCACGTCCCTAATTTTCTTAAAAATTCAGAGAAAGAACGCCAGAGAGGTAGGAAGTCTCCTCATACTCGGGAAAACCCGATCTGGAAATTACTTAATGTCATACAATCAACCCGTGGAGAAAAGACTATACTATACAATAGACGTTGCCAAAAGGATAATACCCATTGAGGGACCAATTTTAGCGGCAACTTGGGTCGACATGCTTAGCAGTCGATAGGACCCTACCTCACAAGCAAAGAGGACCGAAATACCCTAAAATTTATAAAATAAACAAAGCTCAAATAAGCAATTAATTAAGCCAAGGTTGGGATTGAGATAAAGTCTGCAATTCGAACACTTGAAAGGGTAATTTAAGAAAGCCTCTCGTAAAACAACGGAATAAGAAGATAGAGTTCAAGACGTAATTACACCATAAAATTGGTACAGTCCATAATGCGTACTGAAGCATGACACAAATTTTACACACCAAAGTATAATATTACGGAATTCAATAAATTCCCTGCTCCTTCTCACGTTTCTCTTCATTCTCTGCATTACCTGAGAAACACAATACCACGTCATTTCTTCTTCTTTTACTCAATTATTCTTCTAAGTCTCTCAATCTAGACAGTTGAAACTGGCGACCACAGCTGGTCATTCTCTGCTGCTTCTACCACCGGCGAACGAGGAAACCTAAACAGGATATACCGAATTCACACATACATATCAAGAGAGACAAAATATTAATTAAACTCAAGGAGAAAATGAGGTTCAATTCAAGAACGTCGTGATTAGTAGTGATATAACTTAACAACCGAAAATAAATATGGGCGAACCAAGAAGGCAAAAAGCTAGACTCCTCAGGCAAGAGAATTACACAGGGAATAATAACGAGGAAGTAACAAAAGGGTTACAAGACCCAGGAAAGACTAGGATGGGAAACGGAATAACGGAATTAGAATTTATAACGTTAAGGCTGATCGAAGAGACCCTATCGATCAAACAAGAAAAATCAGTCAATATTTATGACGAGGAAAATATCAGGAGAAAACCAAATATTTATGAGTAATCGGGTATTGGAAGTTGGAAATAGTCAACGAAATCAATTGATGGGCTAAGATAATTTATAAGCGTCAAGGAAAAAGCAATAATGTGAAAACATGGAAGTATACAATCGTATATCCCATTGGCGAACACAAAATTTATGAGACTACAAGTATACGTGAAGGAACATGTATATGTACATTCGGTACGAGAATTTCATACATACAGTTTATAAGAAGAACTTGGAAAATCAAGAGGATATAAATATATGTAATAGGGTATCATAAACCTATGGGGACAATCATGTGTGGATAAATATAAATCAAGAGGATTATAACACATGGGTATATATATATACATGGATGAACAAATATACATATGTACACACCTAGAGGTCTATATAGTTAGAGGATTTGAACGATTAATCTAAAGGCTTAGGGGGTGACACTAGTCAATGAATTGATTGCTAGATGACTAGAAACGAATGGGATAAGAATTCAAATGTGAATAATTGTTTGATCGTGTAAATCGGACGTGCAAAGTTGAACTCGACCCTGGCCAGGTCAAGTGACACTGCGCATAAATTGGGGTGGAAGGGTAGTCCAACACTTACGCTGATCACGTCGGTGTTGGATGATTCTTGAAACCTCCTGCAAGTGGACACATAAACTACAAATAGGTATAAGTTGATAAGTTGGATAAGTAAAAATACGAAAGTAACAGTGTTGCTACTAGATGATAAAATCACATAAAATACATGGATACATGGTTCGAAACCTAGAAAGTAAACACATACAAAGATGTAAAGACTTGAAATTGAAGAAAGAATGGTGTGATGTTACTAATAACCAAATAGATAATACATGAAAACATGTACAACTCAGTAACCTCGAGACCGGAACTAATTGAAGTCAACCGACAATGTCAAGGGCATAAGTTGACTGAAAGACAAGGGTTACTTGAAGGGGAAGAATGGTCTATTCTCACTGTACACAGTAAAGTACCAAAACAAATGATAATGCTAGGTGAGTAAACTAGCAAACTACATATAATGATCGGAAACATAACCTAAACAGGATGTTGTAACCACGACACGTTCGTAACATTGAAGAATACTAGGAACTAAATCGTTACTACAGAGAATATATGAATATAAACCTGAAGGTCAGCTAGAAAGAATAATTCAGGCGCTTAAAGACGCACCAAAAGCATGGACTTCGACCTCGAGATGAGATAGATAGACAAGTTCCAACCCAACGAGACCGTAAACAGATTAAAATACCAAGTGTCAATCAAGAGGCCTAAATTATAAAGATTCAAAGAAGCTAGATAATACACCATAAATGATAGAGAGGGAAAACTAAACACTAAGGTAATCAGAGTCGCACAGCAGAAGCTGGTGGACCGTTTATCACATCTTTCGATTGATTAACAAAAGACTTAGCTGTCAATACCTTAGACCCAGAGAGGCTAAACCCGAATCCGTCATAGATCGGTATGGAAACCAATAAGAATCATTGAGACAGAAACTACCCTTTAACAAGGTCAAGGCATTTGATGGGATCATAAGGTGAGCTAATAGCATAGGAACTAGAATGCCCAATGAGAAGTAAACATCTGGAACGAGGTACAAGGATGATAGAAAAGGGATTACGTGGACGTAATCCATTTTTAAGGGGGGTAGGCGCGCTGCGTTTTACTGGGTTATTTCCCGTTTGTGGTGTTGCTTTGGATGCTATGTGTGTGTACTCGGTTATTGCCGTTTGTGGATTGGTTTCAATGCATGGTAGTCATGAATGAATGACTTGTTCATCTGGTTGCTATGAGTGCAGTACATAAATATTATTGGTACATTGCAGTATTATTGAGCCACAGATGTGGCATGGTGCTTACAAAGCACAAATGGTGAATTAGAACTGTGGAACTTGCGGGACATGATCCCTTGGTTAGAGAAAAAGTATTCAGGACTTAATCTTTGCACGGTGTGTGCTCCTCCAGCCACACGTTGGTTGTGTATATGAGATTGTGTGTGTGAGAATGTTATGTACGTATATGTACGCTCTGTATGAATGAATGTTGTGTGCCTTGGCTTGCACTTTAGCATGTTATACACATTGCTAGCTTCTTGGTCTACTATGAGAACTTGTGTGAAGCCACTGATGTGGCATGGTGCTTAGAAGCACTAAGCATTATAGTTATGGACTTAATTCTTTGAGTATCGTGAATGAATGCGGGACAGGATCCCTAAGATTACTAGGAGTGGAAAATATAAGTTAAGGAAGTAAGACTTCAGGACAAGTTCTTTTAAGGGGGGTAAGTTGAAACACCCCTGAATATTTACTCACATAAAATCATAAACGCGAGGAGACTATCCGAAAATAACGCGTTAATAATTCGAACATAAAATAATTTATGAACAATTAAATTTAGCACCGTTATATGTTAATATAGTCGTACTTATATATGTCCGAATCCGAGAATACACACACATAAAGTTATGATATTATAACGTTGTAAATAATAAATAGTAACGTTGCATAACATTGTAACAAAAATAAAGTAGTCGCGTACATAACTAGTAACGCGATATATTATATAGTTCCACACATATATAAATAAGCATGTATATAGCTTATACAAAAAAAAAGAAGAAAAGAAGAAAAAGGAGCAAACGCTCCCGTTGAGGTTCAAACCCCGTACCTCTCATATGCCTAGAGAACGTCTTAACCGGTTGAGCTATGCTCGAATTCGATAACTTATGCCACTGAATCAAAATTAGTATCGAATCTAATAAGGTAACTACAAGGAAAAGAATCAAATGTCTCTTGTAGCATGCCGGTCTCTTCCTCCTTCTTCCTCGTTTCAGAACCCGATAAAAAAAAAAAACATAGTCTACCAGACCATGGAGATACGAGAATTTTATCAGAAGTTGTGACCCTCACGTTAATACTCCCCGTGTGTTAACATGTTTTCAAACTCAAACCCAGACAGTGTGATATATGAGGCTAATCTATTCACTCACAAAGTCAGACCAGGGACAAGCTCTACTTATGGAACTTTGTACCCATAAACTCCCACCTGCCTAACTCTTGTAAACAGCAACAACACCTGAAACCAAAGTGCAGAAGTGCCATTTCCAAGGGGCACTGGTCAGACTATGCAATATTCTCTAGCAATACCAGGTTGTCAACAGACCCTATGCGTGTGGGAATATAAGATACAACAAGTGAATTCAAAAAATACATATATATATAATAAAACAGACAAAAAACCTGCCCATGCCGATTTCCATAAAAAAAAAACAAAAAAAACAACCGGATTTGGAGACACCAAGATCAAGCTGACTTTAAAAGTTGAGCTCCACGAAATTCCATGTCTTCCCCAGCAACTATGAGCACTAGCTAACCTTACATCACTACCTCCTTCAATCATGTGGAGTTCTGCCCGAAAACCTTTGCTCACGTCTCTCTAACTTTTTGCATTTTCTTTCTACAAAACCGATAAGGACCAGCATCACAATGGTTTGAATATCAGTTCAAGCAACTCAAGCTGGTATCGGTTCCCTTAAGCTCTGGAAAATCTTCTGCTCTGATTTTTGTTTCTGCTATCCAAAAAAATATGGAATGAAACCACTGATCGCTGCCACCCTTGTCATGCACTAACTCCTCTAGATATCCCATCAAGAATACACCAAAATGCCTTCAGCAACATCTGCATTTTCTTTGGTTTGCACATCAGCTCACGGTAAGAAATGAGACCAACAAATTCTGGTTGTTTACGCCCCTTTATCCTCATGTTTTTCTTGCGTCTGAGAACTTGAGCAACTGACCCCCTCTTTCTCATCGGTTCTCATGCGTGACTTCCCCGGGTAAGACCTTCATGGAGTGCGCCAAAAACCTCCTGGAAACTAGCCCAAATACACTTGAATATCAACCCAAGCGTGCATGTATCCCTCTTGGGAGTGCGACACCAATCATTCCTGGATAAATCTCTAAGGTAAAACTCTTCACCCATGCGTAAAATTCTATTCTAAATCCCCCTGCTGATTCTTGAAGTATCTGAGATTCATGAATGAGATGATTCTAAATTAAACCTGACATTGAGTAGATAATTACCTGTGAGCATTGAGTGAAACTGGAAAAGAAAAAAAAGGGTTGAGTCAAACACTGTGTATCAGTTCCGTCTTCATATAGCGGCAAAAAAAAAAAGGGTAAGATATACAATGATTTATATGAAAAGAAAACTATCAGATTATGATAGTAATAAAGCGAAGTGAGGATTTGCTGGAGAATTTAGTAAAATGTGCTGCAGTAGTGGTACCTGCAGACATGTTGTAAACAACTGATAGCTGCAGTCAGGAAATCAGGAAGCTGCAGCTTGTAAGCAACATAAAGAAGTCTGAAACAAACTTCTCACAATTTACGGATGTTTAAATGGGTCTGTTTCCGGTTTGCAGATTATGTAAAGAACTCAGAGGGATGTTCCTGGTTGATTTGAGTTTAAAGACTATACCAAATACTTAACTAGAAACCTGAATAAACAAAACCAACGAAAGCAGTTTCACGTTTCAGTCCTTCTGGTTTATTTAGGAGTTTCTGTAACAGGAACAAGATTGATTTTGGGCCTGCCTTAAATTCAAAAGCTGTATAAAACACTTAACCAAGTGAGTCGATAGGGTGAGGGAAACTGGAAGTCAAGTCACAAACATAGAAGTGAGGTAAACAGGTTACACCAGTTTTCAGTTTCTGGTTTATGCTACTTCAGCTAAGTAATGCATCAGTTACTGCAAGATTTAAACTAGCTAAATAGTTCAGAAAATTTTGTGCAATCAGCTAACACAAAAAAAAAAAACGCAGAAATGAGTTTAAGTTCTACAATTCTTCAACTCTGTATAATCAGATTCAGAAACGCATTAGAGGAGAGATTAACGGGCAGGAAGGAAAACTAAAGAAGAAGTACGTGGATTAGTGTTGCAGTCTCTTCATAGTTTTTCGGTTTCAGTATAAGATAGTGTGAGGGAGATGTCAGTGATTTCCTGGATTATTCCTAAGCCTAAAACCCTGCTTAAACACTTGACTAAAAGGGTAGACATTTTTGGGAAAAACAGAAGTCAGCTAATGGACTAAAAAGAAAGGTTTAAGTAGAAGTATACAAATATGATTTCAGTTTACAGTTCTCTTTTTCAGTTCTGTACAAAGAAGTTCAGAGGTGTCATCAATATTGTTCTGGGTTGTTTCGAGTCTAAAATCATGGTAAAGCCTTTGGCTAAATGGGTAAGCAGTTTGGGGAAATGAAAACCAGATTAAAGAACATAAGGGAAACAACTGAAAAGAAGTGCATCAGTTTAGTGTTTCAGTTTTGTCTTTCTGTTTTAGGGATTTCCTAGTTCCAGTATACGGGTGATTCTGCAACATCAGTAGCGTTGTTTGGAGTTGAAAATTGTAACCCAACAAGAGGGAGGGGATAGGGGTCAAGCCAAGTAACAGAAGGAAAAGATAGAAATAAAGACATAACAGTGGTGGTTGCAGTGTTTGCATTTTATCAGTTCTGATTTTTAGGATTTCATGTTGTGTAAGAAGTTTCGGTAGCTATAACTTAGTGCCTTGGGTTGTTTAGAATTAAAACTGTAATTAAATACGTAACTAAGTGACTCAACAAACTGAGGAAACTAGGTGATAGATTAGACAGCAGAAGCCAAGCAACAGAAAGGAAAGATGTAAGTAAAGCCATAACAGATTCTCTGTTTCAGTCTTGCAGATCTCATCAGTTCTGTATAGGGAGTTTTAGTGCCTTAATGATGTTGATTTAGGGTTGTCCTTGAAGTAGAATCATGGAGAACCACTTAAATGAATGAGGAAGTAATGTGGGAAACTGGAAACAAGATTCGTGAGCAAGCAGAATCATAGAAGCTCAGTCATAGTTTCAGTTTTGTGGTTGTGCAGTTTTTCGGTTTTCTAGTTTCAGTATGGTGAAGTTTCAGCGGTTTAAACCATGTTGTGATGGATCTGTTTTGAATTCAAAACCTCGCTAACACCCCTAGCTAGGTGGGGAAACAACCTGGGGGAAGCTAGAAGTCAACTTAGCCAGCTGAAACCAAGAAAAAAAAGAAGAAATGCACTGATTCAGTTTTCCTATTTCTCAGTAACTGGTAGCTTCTGTATAGCTGAATTTTTGAGATGCTAAGAGTGTAAGACCGATCTAAAACTGAACTAGGACACTTAACTAAGTAGGGAAGTGTCTTGGGATAGATTAGAAAAACAAGTTAACAAACTGACAGAAGGAAGATAAGGGCTGCACCAGTGCTGTTTCTGTTCAAGCTTTCATTGGTGAGTGTTCTGCGTAACTAATCTACAGAAACTATATAAGCATTTTATTGGTAAAAAAAACCCAAAACGATGCTAATATCCCTATCTAAGTTGCTGTGCTCTTTTGGAAGCTTATAAACCTACTGAATAATCCCACAGAAGGAACAAAGAAGAAGATGCACCCATTTGTGTTCTCAAAATTTGCGGTAATATATGTGTTCTATATAAGTAGGTTTTAGGAGCAGTTCAAGGAGGGAATACATCTTAGACAATTTGAATTCTTCCTCAGGTAAACTTGCACAAGGTGGTGCGTGAAATACTCTAAAACATTAGTTAGTGAGAGGATTAAGTTAACATGTGAAACGTCGATGTAAATGCCCTAGTAGTAAGATAAAGTTTAAGGCTAATACGTGGGAAGTTCTAAGGGATAATGTAAGTGGAACATCCAGAAAAAAATTCACCTAGGGAACACCCCCGATAAAATGGGATAAAGTAGGAAAATGTTACAAGGGTCGTCACATGAAATTATAAACAGACAAATTGTTGTTAATTAACGTTAGGTCCGTAACGAACGCTACTCGGGACCCCGTGTGCGAGACGACACGTGCTACTAAAAAAGGTATGGACATGTGTGGTTCGTATGTTGCCGTGTTACACGGCTTGTGTGCTGTGTGCCTTGTTTGTTTATGACCACAAGACTAATGCATGAAAACGTGTGTTTATTTTACCATGCTTATTTGTCTGTTGTGAGATGGTGTAAGGCATGTGAATGGATTGATTATCTTCCTTGCTTACCTGCTTGCTATTATTGTGCCTATTGTTTGCGCGCACACAGTAGTGTAGTCCCTTCTCATTGATGAATCCTTGAGATGAAACACAACGAACTTCGTAAACAAACCAAAGGAACTACAAAAAAAGGGAAACTCCTCTTAACTATAGAGGACCTCTAAAGACACCCACTATGGTGTCAAATTATCAAAGATGATGATAAGCCAATACCTTGAGAAGGAATAGGGAGACGGACCCTTTGTATCCGGGGTAGAGACCAATAATCTAAAAAGGGAATAGGGAGACAGACCCTTTGTATCCGGGGTAGAGACCAATAAGATTAAAAGGAATAGGGAGACGGACCCTTCGTATCCGGGGTAGAGACCAGAACATTGAAAAGGAATAGGGAGACGGACCCTTTGTATCCGGAGCAGAGGCTAGTAACATTGAGAAGGAATAGGGAGACAGACTCTTTGTATCCGGGGTAGAGACCAGAGCCTGAGAAGGCATAGGGAGACGGACCCTTTGTATCTGGAGTAGAGGCTAGTAACATTGAAAAGAAATAGGGAGACAGACCCTTGGTATCCGGGGCAGCGGCTAGTAACATTTAAAAACAACAGAGAGAGAAAGAGCTATCCGGGAATGGAGGATTAGCTTTGAAGAAGACGTTCTCCAAATGGTGGTGATAAGAGAATTCACAAGTAACCCTTAAAGAAACAAGGAAAGACTAGCACCTACATGAGATGGTCACGGGATCTAATTTACATCCCCAGACCTGGTGCAAGGAAAGAGAAAGAAAATACACTTTAAGGGAACAAGAGAAAAAAAATGAAAACACACAACGCTCGTACGATCCCATAGTGAGGATCATGGGTATTACATACCTATGCACACGTTTTATTATGTACATAATTGCTGTTGTGATACTAGCAGCTTGTTGTGCTTGGTTGTTGTTGCTAATGTGTTACTACCTTTAAGTGTGTATGATACTATGATGTACTGTGGTGTGTTTTACTGCTTTATTATAGCATGTAAATTGACTTAATAATATTCGACCAAGTAGTCGTGTGGCCCGGTAACATGCGGGCTACACACGTTCATACCGAGCGTAGTTTGCTGAGTCCTTTACAACCTAATTTTTTACAGGTATTGAGCTGGGTGACAACAGAGCGTAGGCGGGATGGCTATCATGGGGGTAGTCTATCTGGGCATGACTTCTGAGTTTGGAATAGTATGTTAGTGTATGGGTTGTTACTAAACCCGGGTTGTACTTTTCGGTTTATGATTTAGTAACTGTATTGTAGACACTCGGTTTTTGGAATTGTATCTTGTGTTTTATATGAGTTTGGTGGAGAGATGTTTCCAGTCATGCAGACGGTAACTTGATGTTGGTAATGTGGTCTGTCAACCACGTGGGTGGTTGGCGTCTGTGACACCCGGATGATGTTGAGAATCTGCTGCATAGTTGTTTTGCATTAAGGCTAGGAGCTTGTTGTACTACTGGATGTTTATTCGGGGGTGTTACACTTATGGACCAATCTAACTATTCCAAACAGGAGAGCAACTAACACAAAGTTTTAGCACTCATGGAACGCTCAATATCACATGTTACCCCCACGAAATAATAAATGAGATATTCCACCATATTAAGATGAACCCCCATATCCTCCTATCTTCACACAATGAAACAGCACATGCTCCACGCTCTCCATGGCTCTATTGTACCATGGGCACATAATTGGCCCAGGGGGGACTACGTTCCTTGCGAACAACATTTCTCAATTACTAGTCTTCTCAAGAGAGTAAACCATACCATCATCACCACCCTAGGCTTACATAGTCCTCTCCAAATGAACTTCAGGACAATTTCTTCCGTTGTATCCCTTACGTCTCTATCTACAACATGCAGAGAATTTGTAGTGTCTTTAACAATAGAGCAAGTACCTTACTGGTTTTTTGGAGCCCTGCTGTCCCCATCTGCCCCATCTCAATTGCTTACTTGAGATTGAAGTTGATTGAGAATGTTAGCCTTGGTGAGACTTGGATTAAGAACTTGGCACCCCAGTTGCATTAACAAATCTACGCATTCTTCCGCTTCTCTATCTGGGTTAATGACCCTCCTCATTCCTCGCTGGTGCTTCATTACTTGGCAAATATCTTCTTTGTTTACTGGAAAAGCTCAACGAATAGACCAATATCTTCTTTGTTTATCCGAGACTTAACTGGGGTATTTTCAGCCGTATGCTTTTGACTCCTAATGAACAAATTATTCTGTGACTGTTCACCCGTTACGTACCCTAAATAGTCCGCTTTAGGGTTTTGTGACTTTTGCATGGATATCTACTAAGTCTCGACTTCCGTCCCCCTCTTATCGTTTCCCAGTAGTGGTCGCGCCTCTATCGATGGCTTAATGACAACTAAATCCCTACCCCGATATTTATTCTACATCTCTGCAAGTATTGTCTAGTCCTATTGAGTCTCACATTTCATGTCCTTCTCTATTTCTTCTCTTGCTCATTTCCCATTCCTAGTACGTCTGTTAGATGCTTGTCGTGGAGTCTCTTGGAAAAAAGTGTCGGGAATAATAATTATTTTCCTCCTCCTTCTCTTTATGGGTATGTCGCATCTGAGCTAGACTATAAGCCTCATCAATTACTTTGTCTCCTTCCAACTCTCTCTCCTAATCATAAATGAATGGCGTCGCACTGACACTTTGGTTGGAGAAGTTGTCTGGGCACAGAGAGAATACCGCGTCCAAATCTTCCCTATCCACATGGGCCTGCCCTTCCTCCATACCGTTCACAATGTCGGGTGTCGCATCATGTATTACACGGATTATATCGCTCACTACCTCTCTTTCTAGGTCGCAGGCACATGGGAGCGCCACATCGTCAGTTTGATAGGGGAAGTTGCCTAGACACAATGATTGTGTCGATTGATGCAAAATCGGTTGTCTTCCACTAAAATTTGTATCCTCCAGGGAGTCACGCTGCTCATCGCCAACTGAGTGGGTAGCACTACCTAGGAAATCTTGTTGAAAAATTAACTCTCCTCCCCCTTCTTCTTGTGAATGGTCAACATTCTTGAAACTCTGTTGACCTCGGTTATGGACTCCATCAGCATCCGGTATTTGAACAACGCTCTCGATAAGGTCTGTGATATGCTAGCATCAAGTTCGTTCAATACATGCATTAACCAAGTGTTATCGAGCGTCCCTAAGAAGGTTGGGGCACATCACACAAACTTTTATCCATATCCTTCTGTTTTGTAACACCCCTACTACGCACAAAACATTACTTGAAATCGCAGCGGAATCTTAACAACTAAACAATAACTAAACGATTGGTGCTACAACGCCGTCAACCACCCACGTGGTTAACAAGGCGCTAAATACAATTATCGGTCTGTGATCGATCCCGAGCATAGAACTAATAACCATATATACATAAACGCGATACCGAGTATTTACTTACATCCTTCACTGTAAATCATCGCTGTAAACTGTTCACAACCAAAAAGAAAAATATATAACGCCACGGGTGCACAGGCGCATCCCGGGCCCAACATCCAAAAGTAATCAAAAGTAAACCTGCATCCTAGAATCTAAAGCCATTCCGCTTCTTTGATCCTCATCCTGCAGTAAAAGAAATATGGAGCCCCCGAGGGGGTCAGCAACCCTTGGCTGGTATGGTTAACGCGCAGCCCATCGGCTACCGGGATACGCACAACTATTTGTCATGGTGACATGGCAATCTTTTAAAACATACAACATATACATATATCACAACATGAGTATTGTACACAACATCATACATATCATACAAGAACAAATCCTTTTGGAAGTGAACCAATACATTAGTTTCCATGGAGAGCCTAGAGAATGTGCCATGCTCATGCTAAGCTCGTTACATAACTCGTTACCGTCCTGTTAGATTGAACGGATAACTTAACACAAGGTGCCTCGGATATAGTGATCCAAGCACACCGAAACAACACATAGTACGCCCCTGTGGCCCGACGTGAGTCAGTAAAATAGCCTTGGTTAAGCTAAAGGGAAGGTTGGAAACCAAATTGGAAAACAACCATAACATACAAAGAGAATCGAACCGGTTACGACATCGACTCCCATACTCACACGCGTGGCCGGAACAGACCGGACTCCTCACTTCCCCCGTTAGTACTTGTTAGTAGTTCAACATAGAACTCAGTAAACAACTCACAATAATTGGTCAAGTCTTGTTAGACGCACACAAGGGAAGAGAGAGTCACACTTAACAACAATAATATTTAACAACTGTAAACTCTTTACATGGTTTAATCTTGCAAAGTCATTAACACACAGAAAAACAAACAACACACAAGCCGGTGTAAACCGGTAGGCAACAGACTGCAAGAAAACCATACCTTGGTCCTTGCTTCGATTGATTTCCACCGTAGGTCACTCCTATACAGGTTTAAGAATGTCGGTTAATTATTTACTTAACTTCAAACTTACTAAATGTTTAACATGATTGTATGACATGTTTTAATACCCAACTAAACCTCCTTTACCTACATTATACTCCCTAGGGTTAACTACATTAGCCACACTCTTTATTATTATTTTTTTTTATAAATTTTGGTCTGTCCGACCCACCGTCCGACCCACAACTGGGTCGGACCCTTCCAGTGATTTTCGGGTTTGAAAAAAAAAACTTAACTTGTCCGACCCATGTCCGACCCAACCATCTGGGTCGACCATTCCAGAGATTTCTTCGACCTTTGAACATACACGTCCGACCCATGTCCGACTCACTCGACTGGGTCGGACCATTACAGAACATTTACCGCCTTACAAAACAACCATGTCCGACCCATGTCCGACTCACTCGATTGGGTCGGACCATTCCAGAACATTTTCCGTCCTTCAAAACTTGACCATCCGACCCATGTCCGACCCAGGTCCTCTGGGTCGGACCGTTCCAGAACCATTTACTGGCGTCTAACAGAGGCTGTCCGACCCAAACTTGGGTCGGACCCCTGGGTCGGACGCCACCAAAACTTGCCCAAACTTTGTCAAATCTTCACCAAACTTCTCCTAAAGCCTCCTAATGTTCCCTAACATCATTTGGTACACTTAAACCCTCATACAACATCCATAAAATTCATTATCTATCTCCTTAAACACTTACTCATTTCATACCAAAATTCCTAACACTTACAATGTTTTCTCCTAGGTCTCTAAGTGGTGTTTCATACCTAAGATGATCACTTATGCCAAAATACTCCCTCACCACAACAACATCATCTCTTAAGCATCTATCCTCACAACTAACTCCCCATGTCATTCTTGAAATCCTTTTTCAAGTTTACACTTTCTCCTTGTTCACCAAAGTTTGAATAAATCTTAACACAAGTCTAAATGACTTTGGTGTATCCCAAAACACTCATTGCATTTATAAAATCCTTTAGAACATTGCCTAAGCCCTTTTTACATCTTTAAACCCTTAATGCATGCTCCTTTCACTAGGAAAGCACTTAACCATTCTAAACATTTCCTAACTTACCAAACTCATTTTAAACCCTTAGAACTTCTTGTTTGTTACCTAAATTTTGACATAGGTTCTCCTAGAACATTACTAAACCAAAACACATTGTTTTCACCATCAAACAACCAAGAACACTAAAAAAAAATCCATCAAACACATTCTTATACACAAACTTCACACATATAGCACTACATCACAATATAGTGCATAATTTAATTTGCATGGCACTTAGGCCCTTAAAATGCATAAATCATAAACACTGAATTTCCACAATATATTTGCCTTTAACCTGCAAATACACTCAACAACACATATGCCTCTTACTAAGCCCTTGAGAGCATTCTTCTAAGTCATTTTCCATTGGCTCCTTAAATCATTTTCACAAGCAACACAAGCTCATTTCTCCTAAGACTTTAAACCACATTAGGTTAGCATATTTACCTCTTTTCCTCACAACTTCTTTCTTGTTTCCTTATAAAACCGGTAAGGATGTTTGGTTGTTTATCAACTTCTAAACAATGTACAAGTAATGAAATGAGTATACAAGCTTTAAGCTTCATCTCATTGTAAACCCTAGTTTCACATTGTTTCAAAAGCATTAAGATAGTTGTTTTACCTTGGTATTTGAAGAGAGTTTGAATATCTATCAAGAGAGAACTCCACCTAGTCCTTGAAAGGTTGGAATGAAGCTAGAACAAAGCAACATAAGGACTCCATTAAGAGTGATTTTCGGTCAAGATAAAAACATGGAGGAAACATCATTTTTCTTTGAGATTCCTTACCTAGAAGCAAAGGAGATCAATAATATGTAGAAATATAAGCTCAAGCTCCTTCAATGGTGGAACTCCATGGCACCGAAATGGTGGTCTTGAAGTTTTGAGAAGATAGGAATGAAGAGCTTGATGAGAGGAAGAGAATGGTGGTGTTTGTTTTTGATTTGGTTAAGTGAGCTAGGAATAACAAGAGGTCAAAGATGAAGTTTAATGGTGGTGGTGTAGTATTACCGTGAAAGAGAGGAAGAAGATGGAGTTGGAACCGTGGGAATGCAAGAAGGAAAGAGAGAATGAAGATAAGTTTGCCTTTTTAAGAGATATTAAGTAATAAAGCAAATAGTAACTTGCTTTATCATTAGTTATTTGTTTTGTTAGCTTACAAGGTGATGACTCACCTCATAGAAACCGGCCCCCATTAGTAGTCTAGGGGTGTTTTGGTCTTTGTTGACTAATTAAATTACTTACATTGACATATGTTATAAACTTGCTTATTAAAGTTACTATTCATAAAAACAAGGCACATAGAAGTGAAAATTTTGATTTCCCATTGATATAGACTTCCAAATGTGATACTATAAAGTACACATGTTAATTAAAGAGTAATGATGGACATTTAGCCATTCAAAACCCATTTACAAGACAATTTTTCAAAAACGTGCTTTAAGACTCCTTAACGCACATTTTGTGTTTTAACTTGTTTTCAAGCTTGGTTTTCTTTGCTAATTGGTTTAATATGTTCGCTAGTATATAAATAAGGTCTTGGTAAGTTCATTAGGTCTTAACCAAGCTTATCCCAAGCTTAGAGCACATTTTGGCCTTTATTGACCTTAAAGCACATTTTGTGTTTTCTATTGTTTAGATTTGTTTACTAACGCTTCTAAGACTCTTTTTAGTCTTAATATACCATATTTAGGTGTTTAAACAACATACTAAGGTTTGAGGTATTTCAATCTACCCCCCTTAAAAGAACTTTGTCCCCAAAGTTCATACTTCCACATATCCTAAATATTAGAACACGGGAACACATATAAACAATATTTCCATAACAACATTACAACACACTTACATAACATTGGACACAAGGTCCATACAACATAACATCGGACACAAGGTCCATACAACATATACAACATCCTTCAGACACAACGGTCTGTAACATGACAGCATAACATAGACGATGTATTTAAATACACGTCGTACACACATAACCGAAACGGCTCTACTCCCCTTAAAAATGGGTACGCCCCGTACCCTATACACATAAACACTAAGAAGTAAACAATGACGGGTACTTCGCCTTCATCTTATCTTCCAGCTCCCAAGTGGCCTCCTCAATGTCCTGGTTAGACCAAAGAACCTTCACCAGTCTCACAGACTTATGGCGAGTGTCTCGAGTCTTAGTATCCAGAATCCGTACCGGAGTCTCCACTGATCGCATGGTCGGCTCTAAGGTTAGTCTTTCAAGCTGAAGCACATGAGACGGATGAGACATATACTTCTTCAACTGGGACACATGAAATACATCATGTACCTTGCCCAGCTCAGCGGGTAGATCAAGTCTGTAAGCTACCGGGCCGATCCACTCCGTCACAACATAAGGCCCCACATATTTTTGGCTCAACTTGCCTTTCTGGCCAAAACGAAATACTCCCTTCATGGGGGATACTCTCAAAAATACCTGATCGCCCACGGTGAACTACAGGTCGCGTCTGCGCACATCTGTGTACGACTTCTGTCTATCCTGAGCTGCCTTCATGTTAGCCCGGATCTGGCGAACTTCTGCCTAAACTTGTTCTAGATACTCTGGTCCTATAATGACCGTCTCACTCGACTCATCCCAGCATAATGGCGTGCGGCATGGTCTACCGTACAAAGCTTGGAAGGGAGACATCTTGATCGAAGTATGGTAACTGTTATTGTAGCTAAACTCGACTAGATGTAACTTGTCAATCCAGCTGGTCTGAAAGTCAAGTGCACATGCACGTAACATATCCTCAAGTGTCTGTATGGTGCGCTCACTCTAACCGTCTGTCTGTGGATGAAACGCTGTACTCAATTTCAGTTCGGTACCCAGTGCTTCTCGCGTAGACTTCCAATACCTCGATAAGAATCTGGTATCTCTGTCAGATACAATTGTTTTCGGTACCCCATGGTGCCGAACAATCTCTCTATCAAAGAGCTCTGCTAGTTTTGCCACTTTCCAGGTGTCCTTCATCGGTATGAATCGAGCCACCTTGGTCAGTCGGTCAACAACAACCCATATCATATTCAGACCTCCCCTTGTAGGCGGAAGCCCTACTACGAAGTCCATAGAAATGTCATGGAACTTCCACTCAGGCACTGGCATTGGCTGTACCATACCACCAGGCCGTCGGTGCTCAAACTTGACCTTCTGACAAGTGAGACACCTCAACACATAGTCATTTACATCCTTTTCATTCCAGTCCACCAAAAATATCTTTTCATACCCTTATACATCTTTGAAGCTCCGGGGTGAATCGAAGTAGTAGAACAATGGGATTCACTCAGTATGCGCTCCTTCAGCTCAGCGCTACTCCTCGGAATACACAGTCGGCCATTAAGCCTAATCAGGTCATCATCGTGGAGTATGAAGTCGTACTTCTGACCCTCGAATGTGCCATCAATAAGCTTCTGCCTGATCTCCAACATATACTGATCCGTCATCTGAGCACTCCGCACCTCTTCAACCAAGCCAGTATGAGAGACTAGCGAATGGAGAGAGTGTGCTCGGTGACTCAATGTGTCAGCTACCACATTTGCCTTACCCTCTTTGTACTGTAGATTAATGTCGTAGTCGTTTAGAAACTCAACCCACCTTCTTTGTCTCATGTTCAACTCCTTCTGAGTGAACAAGTACTTTAAACTTTTATGGTCAGAATAAATTGTCACACTTACCCCATACAAATAATGTCGCCATATCTTCAATGCGAAGACAATGGCACCCAGTTCTAAATCGTGGGTAGGGTAGTTCTCTTCATGCTTCTTCAACTGTCGGGAGGCGTAAGCTACGACCTTCCCGTGTTGCATCAACACACAACCCATACCTCTGCCTGATGCGTTGCAATAGACCTCAAAACCATCTGGACCGTCGGGTATAGTCAGGACTGGTGCAGATGTCAGAGCGTCCTTGAAACTATGAAAAGAACTCTCACAGTTGACCGTCCACTCGAATGGTGCATCCTTTTTCATCAAGGAAGTCATCGGCTTCGAGACACTGGAGAAGTCCTTCACAAACCTCCTATAATAACCTGCCAGACCGAGGAAGCTCCTGATATCGGTAACTGTCTTCGGCCTAGGCCAGGTGCGCACTGCATCAATCTTTGCTGGATCAACAGCGATCCCGGCCTCAAAAATCACATGACCAAGAAAGGATACTTGGTTCAACCAAAATTCACACTTTGAAAATTTCGCATACAACTGATTCTTTCTCAATGTTTGCAACACACTTCTCAGGTGGCTTTCATGCTCACCTCTCGATTCCGAGTACACAAGTATATCGTCGATGAAGACTACCACTGACTTGTCCAACTGATCTTGGAACAAGCGGTTCATTAAGTCCATGAACTTGGCTGGTGCATTGGATAAACCAAACGGCATAACCGTAAACTCATAATGTCCATACCTTGTTCTGAATGCTGTCTTTTCAATATCACTGTCACGGATGGCAATCTGATGGTATCCGGATCGTAGATCTATCTTGGAGAATACTGATGCTCCCCTCAACTGATCAAATAAATCGTCGATGCGTGGTAAAGGGTAACGGTTCTTCACCGTAACTGCATTCAGCTCTCGATAGTCAATGCACAGGCGGAGGCTACCGTCCTTCTTCTTCACGAAGAGGACCGGCGCTCCCCATGGTGAAACGCTAGGGCGGATAAACCCCTTGTCGAGTAGGTCTCTCAGCTGCTCCTTGAGCTCTGTCATCTCCGCTGGAGCCATACGATAGGGCGCCTTCGCAATTGGTCCGGTGCCCGGAACCAAATCAATCTCAAACTCTACTTCCCGTGCTGGCGGCATGCCCGCAGTTCCTTAGGAAATACATCAGGAAACTCCGACACTACCGACACATCAGGACTAAACTCTGGGTCTCTCTCTATGTCCTGGACATAGCAGAGGTATACATCATTCCTTCGTCGTAATTCACGATACATAGCCATGGCGGTGATGATCTGAGTCGAAGGCTCCCTGGGCCTCTGGCAGTAAGATATGGTAACCCCAAACGGACCCCTAAGAAGCAGACGATGCTCGGCACATAGGATTCTGCCCTTGTACCGCTCCAACCAGTTCATCCCGACAATCACATCAAAACCAAGTCCGTCGAACTCTATCAAGTCGATCGGAAACTCTTCATCTCTGATTCGTACAACAACATCTCGGTGGTAGCGGGTACACCTGATCCGCTCTTTCGACGGGAGAGTGACTAGGAAGTCTGGCATCTCATCACCGTCTAACCCCAGCCTCTTCGCAAAGGATAGCGAAATAAATGAATGAGAGGCTCCGGAGTCGAACAAGATTGAAGCGTCCACGCCATTGACTGGAAAGGTACCGGTGAGGATCGTGCCGCTCTTGCCGGCTTCTGCCTCATTGCAGACACTTAGTATACCACCTGTTCCGAGAGCACAGCCTAATTCATTGGCAAACTAATAAGTATTGGGTAACAACACGGTTGATATACTTCAAACAACTCCACTTTATTCATTAACACTCTCTTTTTACAACCTTTGTTGGCTTATACTTCGCCACAATTAACTCTTACAACATCCTTAACATACACTGGTTTATCACATAACATAATTATACAAGGCTTAAAACTGTCTGAAGGTCAAATTCAAACGTCCGGGTTTCATGTGTGTGGCATTGATCACTGCCGACGGTGCGGTATTCAGTTTGATCTTCCTGATGCCATGATATAGCATCCTTGACTGCCCACCCATGATTAACACGTCTCCTGATTTCAACACTAGCTTCCTTGCGAGATCAGCACGCTTCTGCTCGCCATACACAAACACTGCGGTATCACCAATGGACCAAGACACCACGGGTACTCCCTTACTTAGAGACTCGGGTGACTCGTCCTTGTCTTGGTGTAACCCTAACCGTCCACCCTTCTGGTAGAAGTTCACAATACATAAGTCTGCTTCAACGTTCGGAATCGGTTCCGATTCAACTTGCTGAGCAATTCCCACGGCGTGGTTAACAACCACAAGGAACTCCTCAGGTATACTGGGTACAGTTGCTCCATCTTCAGCTCGCACTTCTTGATATGTTTTGGTGTAAGGGTTCCAGTCCTTACCCATGCACATCATCTTCAGCTTCATCTTAGATCCGCTCGGGTATTCAGGTGTGTAGAAACCTCCTGGTGCTGCTCCAAGTTCGTTGCATCGCTTGATGATGTGGATTTGCGCTTCCGGTGTCAGGTATCCATTTAAGAGTACCATACCTGGTTGGATGACCTGACATTGCTCCATTGGAAAATCGGTGATGCCGATGGTAGTTTCTTCAGGGTTTGGTGTGGGTGGGATTGGATAACATATATTGAAGGTTCCTTTAAGTTTAGAGTTATCTAATTAGGTGGCTTTCACACTATACTTTAACTCTTTACTCACACGATAATACACTTGACTCACTAATACACACATGCATGAAATGCGGTATGCAATCACTTATTTCACTCAATAGTTTAGGCGGTACCTGGTCTAGTAGAGGGCCCTGGCGCCTCAGATCGGTCCACCACATTCAGGGCGGCCTTGCTAGGTCCCAACCCCTTCCCCTTCTGGGATTCTGTGTACCTCTTATCTGGGGGTGACTGATTCGTCGTCTTCGGGCCATCGGTGGTCGCGGTGGTCTTACCCTTCCATTGCCCCTTGGGCCTGTAGTTTCTACTGTTCGGGTTCTGCCAGCACTCATAGTCGATGCCCCATCTTTTTGCAGTATCGGCACTGCACATCATTACCCTTGCAGTCCTTGCCGGGGTGGTCTCCGTTACACCACTTGCAGTAATAGTGGCGCTCCGGTCCAGAGCCCGTGCTAGCTGCTAACACATCACACACTCAGTACATACTTCACAAATTAATAACACACACTAGATTTCGGTATTTAAATTTGTTGATTACCCTTGGGTGGGTAAGAACGTAAGGGCTTGGCCGCATACGCATAGGTGAGCTGCAGAGGCTCCTCAGCAGTGGTGGTCTGGGTCTGGCCCTTGCCACCCTGTTGCTGTCCTTTCTGGGACTGGGGGTATGGCTTCCTCTTCTTTCCTCCCCCTTGCCCTTGCGTGCCTTGGCCCTCGTTCATGGCCTTGCGCTTGAGCGCACTCTCCTCGTCCCTCAGACGGACGGTGATCTCCACAATTGCAGCGGCATGGTAGCACTCCTATATTTAGGGTGTCAGTTATGCCCCGCCAAACAAATTCACATCACATTAACACATTGTACATACTTATTCACATCACACTGTAGTCCCATTACCTGCAAAGTAGTATATCCAGTTGGCCCCATGCCATAGCGTAGGCGGTAGCTCAGTCCATTGTAGAAACGGTTCACAAGAATCCGGTCCGAGTAACCCAGATCCGGTAGCAGGTGGATAAGTCCGATGAAGGCTGAGTAGTACTCATCTACCGTCATCTTATCCCCTTGCCTCAAATTGTCCAACTCCAGGTGCTTGGCCTCTTGCACGTGTATCGGGTAGTACTTGGCTCGCAACAGAGCCGTGTACTCCCTCCACTGAAAGGTCGGGTCAGCGACTCTACCCTCCCGTACTAGCTTCCACCAGCTCTGTGCCGAACCCTTCAAGTAGTATGCGGCAACTCGAACCTTGACCTCCTCAGGCACCGCTAAGGTTTCGAAGGCGGTCTCCATCTCGGAGATGTACGCCTCCAGCTTACGAGGGTCGGTCTCCCCACTGAATGATGGTGGCCTCAGATCAGCCAACGCCTTGACCCAGTTGGTCTCTCGTGGCGGTGGCGGTGGTGGTTGAACTCCGGGCTGTTGCCCTTGCTGCATCGCAGCTACCAATTGGGGTACCATCTGGGCTACGGCGGCTGCTACTGCCTCAGCCATAACCTGAGCCGTAGTATTCTCGCCCTGGTCACCCGTATCTCCAATGCCGCCCCCGCGGCCTCGACCACGTGCTCTACCTGACATCTGAATTCACATGAACATTTATTAGCACTGTGCTTGCACACTTATCGGTTCCAACGGTTGTAACGTTTCCCGACAACATGGTATTTCCACACTTGGTTAGTGGTTAACCTTTCCACAACTGTTCACTTAGGTAACTATGGTTAGATTTCCTAACTCGGTATATCCCTAAGCTCGGTATTCTAGCCATCAGAGCGATACTTCGCTCTGATACCACTTTTTGTAACACCCCTACTACGCACAAAACATTACTTGAAATCGCAGCGGAATCTTAACAACTAAACAATAACTAAACGATTGGTGCTACAACGCCGTCAACCACCCACGTGGTTAACAAGGCTGAATAAATACAATGTATCGTTCTGATGATCAGACTCCCGAGCATAGAACTAATAACCATATATACATAAACGCGATACTGAGTATTTACTTACATCCTTCACTGTAAATCATCGCTGTAAACTGTTCACAACCAAAAAGAAAAAATATAACGCCACGGGTGCACAGCGCATCCCGGGCCCAACATCCAAAAGTAATCAAAAGTAAACCTGCATCCTAGAATCTAAAGCCATTCCGCTTCTTTGATCTCATCCTGCAGTAAAAGAAATATGGAGCCCCCGAGGGGTCAGCAACCCTTGGCTGGTATGGTTAACGCAGCCCATCGGCTACCGGGATACGCACAACTATTTGTCATGGTGACATGGCATCTTTTAAAACATACAACATATACATATCACAACATGAGTATTGTACACAACATCATACATATCATACAAGAACAAATCCTTTTTGGAAGTGAACCAATACAATTAGTTTCCATGGAGAGCCTAGAGAATGTTGCCATGCTCATGCTAAGCTCGTTACATAAACTCGACCGTCCTGTTAGATTGAAACGGAAATAAACACAAGGTGCCTCGGATATAGTGATCCAAGCACACCGAAACAACACATAGTATGCCCCTGTGGCCCGAGTGAGTCAGTAAAATAGCCTTGGTTAAGCTAAAGGAAGGTTGGAAACCAAATTGGAAAACAACCATAACATACAAAGAGAATCGAACCGGTTATGATCGACTCCCATACTCACACGCGTTGCCGGAACAGACCGGACTCCTCACTTCCCCCGTTAGTACTGTTAGTTAGTTCAACATAGAACTCAGTAAACAACTCACAATAATTGGTCAAGTCTTGTTAGACGCACACAAGGGAAGAGAGAGTCACACACAACAAATAATATTTAACAACTGAAACTCTTACATGGTTTAATCTTGCAAAGTCATTAACACACAGAAAAACAAACAACACACAAGCCGGTGTAAACCGGTAGGCAACAGACTGCAAGAAAACCATACCTTGGTCCTTGCTCGATTGATTTCCACCGTAGGTCACTCCTATACAGGTTTAAGAATGTCGGTTAATTATTTACTTAACTTCAAACTTACTAAATGTTTAACATGATTGTATGACATGTTTTAATACCCAACTAAACCTCCTTTACCTACATTATACTCCCTAGGGTTAACTGCATTAGCCACACTCTTTATTATTATTTTTTTTTATAAATTTTGGTCTGTCCGACCCACCGTCCGACCCACAACTGGGTCGGACCCTTCCAGTGATTTTCGGGTTTGAAAAAAAAAACTTAACTTGTCCGACCCATGTCCGACCCAACCATCTGGGTCGGACCATTCCAGAGATTTCTTCGACCTTTGAACATACACGTCCGACCCATGTCCGACTCACTCGACTGGGTCGGACCATTACAGAACATTTACCGCCTTACAAAACAACCATGTCCGACCCAAGTCCGACTCACTCGACTGGGTCGGACCATTCCAGAACATTTTCCGTCCTTCAAAACTTGACCGTCCGACCCATGTCCGACCCAGGTCCTCTGGGTCGGACCGTTCCAGAACCATTTACTGGCGTCTAACAGAGGCTGTCCACCCAAACTTGGGTCGGACCCCTGGGTCGGACGCCACCAAAACTTGCCAAACTTGTCAAATCTTCACCAAACTTCTCCAAAGCCTCCTAATGTCCCTAACATCATTTGGCCACTTAACCCTCATACACATCCATAAAATTATTATCATCTCCTTAACACTTACTCATTTCATACCAAAATTCCTAACACTTACAATGTTTTCTCCTAGGTCTCTAAGTGGTGTTTCATACCTAAGATGATCACTTATGCCAAAATACTCCCTCACCACAACAACATCATCTCTTAAGCATCTATCCTCACAACTAACTCCCCATGTCATTCTTGAAATCCTTTTTCAAGTTTACACTTTCTCCTTGTTCACCAAAGTTTGAATAAATCTTAACACAAGTCTAAATGACTTTGGTGTATCCCAAAACACTCATTGCATTTATAAAATCCTTTAGAACATTGCCTAAGCCCTTTTTACATCTTTAAACCCTTAATGCATGCTCCTTTCACTAGGAAAGCACTTAACCATTCTAAACATTTCCTAACTTACCAAACTCATTTTAAACCCTTAGAACTTCTTGTTTGTTACCTAAATTTTGACATAGGTTCTCCTAGAACATTACTAAACCAAAACACATTGTTTTCACCATCAAACAACCAAGAACACTAAAAAAAAAATCCATCAAACACATTCTTATACACAAACTTCACACATATAGCACTACCACAATATAGTGCATAATTTAATTTGCATGGCACTTAGGCCCTTAAAATGCATAAATCATAAACACTGAATTTCCACAATATATTTGCCTTTAACCTGCAAATACACTCAACAACACATATGCCTCTTACTAAGCCCTTGAGAGCATTCTTCTAAGTCATTTTCCATTGGCTCCTTAAATCATTTTCACAAGCAACACAAGCTCATTTCTCCTAAGACTTTAAACCACATTAGGTTAGCATATTTACCTCTTTTCCTCACAACTTCTTTCTTGTTTCCTTATAAAACCGGTAAGGATGTTTGGTTGTTTATCAACTTCTAAACAATGTACAAGTAATGAAATGAGTATACAAGCTTTAAGCTTCATCTCATTGTAAACCCTAGTTTCACATTGTTTCAAAAGCATTAAGATAGTTGTTTTACCTTGGTATTTGAAGAGAGTTTGAATATCTATCAAGAGAGAACTCCACCTAGTCCTTGAAAGGTTGGAATGAAGCTAGAACAAAGCAACATAAGGACTCCATTAAGAGTGATTTTTGGTCAAGATAAAAACATGGAGGAAACATCATTTTTCTTTGAGATTCCTTACCTAGAAGCAAAGGAGATCAATAATATGTAGAAATATAAGCTCAAGCTCCTTCAATGGTGGAACTCCATGGCACCGAAATGGTGGTCTTGAAGTTTTGAGAAGATAGGAATGAAGAGCTTGATGAGAGGAAGAGAATGGTGGTGTTTGTTTTTGATTTGGTTAAGTGAGCTAGGAATAACAAGAGGTCAAAGATGAAGTTTAATGGTGGTGGTGTAGTATTACCGTGAAAGAGAGGAAGAAGATGGAGTTGGAACCGTGGGAATGCAAGAAGGAAAGAGAGAATGAAGATAAGTTTGCCTTTTTAAGAGATATTAGTAATAAAGCAAATAGTAACTTGCTTTATCTTAGTTATTTGTTTTGTTAGCTTAACAAGGTGAGACTCACCTCATAGAAACCGCCCCCATTAGTAGTCTAGGGGTGTTTTGGTCTTTGTTGACTAATTAAATTACTTACATTGACATATGTTATAAACTTGCTTATTAAAGTTACTATTCATAAAAACAAGGCACATAGAAGTGAAATTTTTGATTTCCCATTGATATAGACTTCCAAATGTGATACTATATAGTACACATGTTAATTAAAGAGTAATGATGGACATTTAGCCATTCAAAACCCATTTACAAGACAATTTTTCAAAAACGTGCTTTAAGACTCCTTAACGCACATTTTGTGTTTTAACTTGTTTTCAAGCTTGGTTTTCTTTGCTAATTAGTTTAATATGCTCACTAGTATATAAATAAGGTCTTGGTAAGTTCATTAGGTCTTAACCAAGCTTATCCCAAGCTTAGAGCACATTTTGGCCTTTATTGACCTTAAAGCACATTTTGTGTTTTCTATTGTTTAGATTTGTTTACTAACGCTTCTAAGACTCTTTTTAGTCTTAATATACCATATTTAGGTGTTTAAACAACATACTAAGGTTTGGGGTATTTCAGGTTTTGGTTTCATTTTTCAATTGCAGCCAAATATGTGGTAGTCAATTCAAGCATTTACAACTACACCACAACATTGTTTGACTTTGTTAGACTTTTTTATTAGACTTCTAATCAATCTTTTGTTTTGAAAACTACGTGAAACTGATTAGAAATAAGACCTTTGACTTTTTCTTGAATTAAATAAGGCCTTTGGTAAGCTTCTCTCTTTAGTGAGATCATCTCTCTCTTCAACGAGAGCGTTTTTTCAAGCCCTTTCAAGCTTGCCTTTAAATTCACTCTTATTTTTAATGGTCGCCTTCTCGGATGGATTCATCCTCATTTCTTTGTCGATCTTCCGTTTGGTTTATTATGCTTTAATAATTATGGGTTATGCCTATAAGCCGGGATCTAAAGCTCCCATGAAATCCATAGTAAGTAATCCGTTTTAATAGCTTTTGGACTTTATGTTTTGCTTCTTATATCTAGTTGGGTAGTCTCTCTTGTTGGTTACGGTGATATGGAATGCACCCAGAATTTGAGTTGGGAGTTTTTTGACAGTAGGTGGCTACAACGATGTCTCATACATGCATCACCAGAGCTGGCCATTCCACAGTGGATGGGTCTGGATTCTCCTTTGTTCGCTAGTGCTAAACATCCCAGAACGGTGTTCCAGTTTATCACCCGTCCATCTCACTTAGCACCTCACCCGTCAGTGGGATAAAAAGACTTTATGAGCATTTACCCTTATTGGATGGAGATGATGGTGAGCGACGGGGTGGTGGCAATCTCTCCAGTGGCTTGGAGTCTAAGAAGCGATGAGGGCTGCCTCATAGCTAGGCACGGGATAATGAGTGCGGTAGATAATGATACGAAGGTTGTTTAATTTGAACGATTCCCGTTTATTCAGCCTTCAAGGCTCTTTACATCCGTTATCCACATTTACGAGCGTTATTTACGTCTCGCACTAACTTGTAACCAGTGTGCGTTTACTCGCTTACTTAACCTTTAAATCATTAACTCTTGACAAGCGTCGTGTTGAGGTAGCCCATTTATGTACTCCATACTCCATGTTTATTTGGGCAGTGGCCCGTGCACCAATAGTATAGTGCCCTCTGACCAATGATTCGAAGATCTCTGGATTTCCTCTTTGCCTTTGTGAAGGCGTCTATAAAGGTCGTAGCCATGCACCAACATCAGTGCCCTCCGACCAACAATCAAATGTGGCTCGCTAGATTTCCATAACGAGTGGGCCATATTCGGTAACCCTCTCTAGTGATCACAATGCGCAACCAGATAATCAATGATTCCCTGGATTTCCCCTCATATAATATTTCCTTTCACCATGTGATTAACTTTGCGTAATCCTCTTTCCTAAGATATACTCTTAGGTTATAGTGAATATATTCTTCATATAGTTGTCATTTAGGTCTTACATATTACCTAGATTTCATCTAGGTCATTTTCATATTCGAATACATAAGCTCGTGAGGATGGTATTACCGATCCTCTGCCTAAGTTAGTTCCCTAGGATGATTAAGGATAGTATGATGTATCTCGTTAATCGTTTGTGAGTAGTATTTTCTTAGCCAATATTCGTAACTTGATTCAAGTTCATATTTAGTATTGCCTCAGTCCGATAGACGTTCACGCACCATTAATATCGCAGATAGTCAAGCTATTAAATCATATAAACATAGCAATAATAAATCACACATATTGCTCTTATCAAGCATCAAACATACATGTCCGAATTCAAGGTAATCCTCAGGAACAATCGGACCACACAATAACATACCGTTCACCGTTGAAGAGAAGAGCAGACGTCCTATCCTGCATCCATCCTCTATGTACTCAGATCTGGAATATACATATATACGCTAAGTATCAATCCACTATAATTCAAACCAAATTGGTATCCGGTATAGTCACTAATCCCCTGGTATTTAACCAAGTGATTAATGAATCATGATTACTCGGGTTACTAACATGTTCGGGATTAGTTATTTAATCCTTCAATTATGTTAGTAACTAACATGTTGTACTATACTACAACTTAGGATTTACTTCTCAAATGTAATCTCTTTTATCCATAAGTATATATAAACATATCTATATATACATGTTCATATAGACTTTGTTACTATATGATACTTAATATAATTGACCCTTGGGTATTATTAGCCTTCGACATTTTAATCCCCACTTAATTTGTGAGTTTGTCAACTTGACCCTCTTTGGTCAATTTGGTTGACTTGTCAAAATATACAAGTCAACACTATTATATAATCCATAATGTAATTCCTTGAATTATATAATTCCATTATTGTTCAAATCTTATACTTTAACATTAAGCCTTTATGCTTAATGTTATGTAACGTATTTTCCTCATTTTACATTAAACTCCACCTTAATTTATTAATTCTCTAACCATACTATATAACTCACAACTCTACATATTCATATCCTCTTATATGGATTATAAAAATTCTTTAATTCATATTAAATTCCATTATTTCATGTGAGTTACTGTAACACCCCTACCGCTAATACCGTCATTATCGTCCAATCACAACATACTTACATACCTGCGCAGCGGTTACTTACATACACAACGGTGGGTGATACAATGCCGTTAGCCACCCATGTGACTAACAAGGCTACTACTACTACATACAGCATCAGTCTGATGGACCGGAATATCCGAGTACTACACACTTACAATACATACTCCAATTACCACTCAAGTACTAGAACTTCCCATTCATTACAATACTCTATAAGTTCAATACAATATAATACACCGAGTTTACTAAGATCCTTATACAAATACAACACCTCTTTCAATTTCATAGATACTCATTAAGAGTCTAACCATTACCCATTCCTCACAAACTACTTACTTTCTAAGTACAAGGGGTGTGCCACTTAGTACACTTCTACATTCTGTTTCTAACTATTGTTGGAGAAATATGTGACTACTTCTACAACTTAGGCAGTGTACCTATCGTTTTGCGGAATAGTGGATTTGTGGGTTTTCGTACTCTTGGGGACCTCGCTGTGGATAACTGATAGTGTAGTAAATTGACTGAGACTTCTAGCAAACAGGTTTTATCATTTTTTAGGGAAAGATGCGATTGAAAACTTAATCTAAACAAAACAGTAATAAAAACAATTAATCAAAACAGAATAAAAATAGCCATTGTAAATCTTTTTGTTTTAAAAGAAGCATCCTGGGTTGTTCTGCTCACCTATTTTATCCAATTATATCAATATAAAATTTCCCACTTTAACAATAAACTCAGGAATCTTAATTAGTTCATTGACCGGTCCTTGTACAATAAACTGAAATACCCCAAACTTAAATATAGTGATTAAGATTATTCTAATCCTGATTTAAGAGCCTAATAATACTTAAGTAATATTGGTAAGGAAAAATAAATCCAAAAGAAATAAATAAACGCTTAAAAAGCGAAAAACGCTAAATAAGCGTTAGACAACTGTAGGAGGTATGAGACCTCGGTTAGCGTATTATATGGATTCTAAAGGCTTAATAAGGCCTAAATAATATATGGGAACAACTCCCGAAGAAAACGGATCCAAATAACGCATTAAAACGCTAATAGAGCTTTAGCGCACGTTTTTTGAGGAAACCCGAAAATGTGATTTTAAGTGGTCAAACGAACCCGTAAAAATTATAAATCATTAAATAACAATTATTAAGCATTTACGGAAGCTTAATAGTCAATAAAAATAATTAAACGAGAAAATTCCGGAAAACAGGGCCGGATAGTGAACAGTACCAAAACCGGGTAAAATTAACGAGCGTTTTCTGTAAAAGACGAAAAACGCTCCAGCTAGTATAACAGTGGGGTGTCCGGTTTTAAGAAGTTAAAAGACCTCACACACACTCACATACTAGCTAGTTAATTAAAAGACAAAAGCAAAAAGTAAAAAGGGTAAAAGTACCCCACTTACTCTCTCACCTCACATTTCACTCATCTCTCTCCTATCCTCCTCCTTCCCCCACGATTTCTCTCTCTTTCTCCAAGGGGGCTGGCGATTTTGGGAGCTCCAACAACAATAATGGCTTCTCATCTTCTCCTCCATGCTCCACCTTCATTTGAGCTCCAAATGTAAAAATAATTACATATTTGTAATCCCCTCATCACCCCCTACATTCCTCTCTTTTCAAATCCAAAAATGAGGAAGTTCATTTTCATGGGTATACCCCATTCAAAGAGAAAGTAGCACCAATGGGTAGCTTGGAGTCTCCTCTTTCCATTAAGGTAAAAATCTACATGAAAAACTAATGTTTCCTCCATCTTGGTTCATAACCGATTTTTGCCCATTGTAATGCCTTGTTTTCTCTCTCTCTTTGATCATAATATCAACCTTGCAATGGTGGTGGAATCACCTTCTTGAACTAAGGGCTAAAACCCCTCCTAAAATACTCCAAAGGTAAACCCTAGAATTTGTATTTTTAACACTTCAATGAATTGGTGATACTTTAAGGGTTAGTATTTTAATTACACTTATTTTGTGTATATTGGGTGATGGGAATGGAGTTTGGCAACTCCATTCCCCCATATGACCGATTTTGGTGCAAGGAAGAGAGAAAGAGGAGAATTGGAAAAGAATGAAGGAAATTAAAAACTCAAGGTAAGAGCTCTTCCTTAAATGATAAATCTTAACGCATTAGAGTAAAGGGAATGGGTAAACTAACTTAAAGAACCCAAAATGTTGTATTGGTATTGTAGTGTTGGGATTCTTGGTATTTGTGAACTAGTATGTGAATTGTAGGCCTTGGAGCCAAGTATATTGTGTATGTGCATTATTATTGTATTTGAGGAAGTATTGGTGTATTGAGATTTGTTTTGATTGCTGGTAGGACCCTTGTATGGGTGTGGCTAGTTTTAGGAATGAACTTGGTGAGAATGGACTTATGTGGAGAAGTTAGAAATGTAGGTGAACTGAAATACCCCAAACCTTGGTATGTTGTGTAAATGTTAAACTATGGTATTTAAAGGCTAAAAAGTGCCTTAGAAACATAAATGAATCATTTAAACCATGGTAAAACACAATAAAACACTAAGACACGCTTTGAGCAAAAACATGCTCTAAGCTTGGAGTGAACTTGGTTAGGACCCAAAGAGCCTACCAAGACTTGATAATGTTTAATTAGACTTTATAAGGCTAATTAAGTCCTTAGGAAACTTTGGTAGACAATGAAACCAACAAAAACACAAATAAATACCTTAAAGTCAATAAGAGCAAAAATGTGCTCTAAGCTTGGGATAAATGGTGTATAAGACCTAATGGACATACCTATGCCTTATTTATATATGTAAGGAACTATTAAATCAATTACTAAAGAAAACCAAGCTTGAAAACAAGTTAAAACGCAAAATGTGCTTTAAGGGTCTAAAGCACGTTTTTGAAACATTGTCTTGTAAATGAGTTTTGAATGGCTAAATGTCCATCATTACTCTTTAATTAACATGTGTACTATAGTATAATCACATTTGGGTGGCTATATCAATGGGAAATCAAAAATTTCACTTCTATGTGCCTTGTTTTTGGTGAATAGTGATTTTATAACTAGTTTGTAACATATAATGTTATAAGTGAGACAATTGACTAATAAAGTCTAAAATACCCCCTGCTACTATTTGGGGCCGGTTTCCTCATAAGGGAATGAGTCATCCCTTTGTTAAATTGATAAGATAGAATTGATAAAGTAAAACACTATTTACTTTACTTAAATATCTAAAACTAACAAAAGCAAACTCATTTCTCATTCTCTCATTCCTTTCTTCATTTCCCACGGTGGCTACTTCTTCTCCTCTCTCCATCGGTTTCCAACAGAACCATGTCATTCTTCACCCTTCTTCACTTGTAACTTATGACTCCATGCTCCGATTTAATTCCGAGACTACCGTTCTCTTAGTTGGAGCAAGCTCTTCATTCCTATCTTTTCAAATCATCAAAACCACCATTTCGGTGCCAAGGAGAACTTCCATGGAAGGAGACTTGAAGCTAATATTTTTATGCCTTGTTGATCACCTTTGCTTCAAGGTAAGGAAAAACCAAAGAAAACTCCATTTCCTTCACTTTTGGTGTTGACCGAAAATGCACCTTGTAATGGTGTCTTCTCTTGTCTTGTTTTAGCTTCATTTAAATCTTCCAAGGGCTAGGAGGAGTCCTCTCTTGATACTCATTCAAGCTCTCTTCCATTCAAAGGTAAAACAATTACCTTGATGTGTTAAAACAATATATGTAACTAGGGTTTACAATGAGATGGAGCTTAAAGCTTGAATACTCATTATGTGGTTTGTATAATGTTTAGTAGTTGGCAAGGAACCAAATGCCTTATCGGTTTTGTAAGGAAACAAGAAAGAAATTTGGGAGGAAAAGAGGTAAATATGCTATCTTAATGTGGTTTAATGCCTTAGGAGAAATAAGCTTATAATGCTTGTTAAAACTACCTAAAGAGCAAATGGTGAATGACCTAGTAAAGTGTTCTCAAGGAGACTAGTAAAAGAACATATGTATTTGCAGGTCAAAGGCATTACTTATGTGGGAAATTCAGTGTTTAAGGTTTATGCAGTTTAAGGGCCTAAGAGCCATGTTGTTTAAGGGCCTAAGTGCCAAGCAAATTTAATTATGCACTATATTGTGATGTAGTGTAGATTTGGTGAAGTTTTGTGAGTGGTAATGTTTTGATGGATCTAGGTGTTCTTGAATGTTTAATGGTGAAAACTATGAGCTTTGGAATGATGATGTGCTAAGAGAACCTATGGCAAAATTTGTAAAATGTATAAGGAGTTTTAAGTGCTTAAATGAACTTGGGTGAACTAGGAATTGTTAGGAATGGATACATGCTTCACTAAGGAAGAAAACTTGCATTAAGGTGTTCTAAGGTGCTATAAGGATTTAGGCGTTGTCTTGGAAGTTCTAGAAATCCAATGAGTGTTTCGAGAATGTATTTAAGTCTTGGAGAAGTTTGTTTAAGGTTTAGGTAATGTTGATGGATAAGGAGGGAATGGTGTTTAGGAAGGGGTTTTGAGTAAGGAATTTTAAGAAGTTGTAAAAAGGAGATCTAGTTAGTAAGAAAAGGAGTTGGGAGATGATGTTAAGGTGTAGAGGAAACACCTTGGTGTAGTGGTCATTATTTGTGAACTACCACTTAGAGATCTTAAGGAGAAAACATCCCAAGTGCTAGGAATTTTGTAAGAAATTTGTGAATGATAAGATGGTTTTGGTGAGTGATTTAAAGAGTTTAGCACATGGCTAAAGGTGTGATTGATGTGCAAATGGTGTTAGGAAACATCATGAGACTTTAGGAGAAGATTGGTGAATTTGGTTAAGTGTTTAAAGACTTGGAAATTGAATGTTTTGCCGTGTCCGAACTTCCGTCCGGACATGGAAGTTCGGACAGGCTCTGTTGGGTAAAGGATTTTTCATTCTCGAACTGTGTCCGAACTTGGAAGTCCGGACACAAGTTCGGACGTGACTGTTTCTATCTGGGATTACTCTCGAACTGTGTCCGAACTTGGGAAGTCCGGACACAAGTTCGGACGTGTGTAAGGTTTTCAGTATAAGGTCGCGGCTTGTGTCCGAACTTGGGAAGTCCGGACACAAGTTCGGACAAGGTGTTGTATGGACCAAAAACATTGTTTAAGGTATGGAAATGATGTGTAATGATGGGGATTGATGGTTAATGATGTTATGAGGTTGTTAAGGACATTTTAGGTGAGTTTAATGATAAGTGGGTGAAAGTTGTGTATAAAATGTAAAGTAAAACAAGTTAAAATGTAAAGTTGTAACTAAGTTAACGGGGAAAGTTAAGCATTAGACATTAAATAATCAAGCAAACCCGAAGTTAATAAAAACACATGTGATGTTAACAGTTGTTCGAGAATCGCTCGAGGAACATAAGTGGACGTGGTAAAGTGGACTCCGGTGACAGGTATGGTTTTCTTGCAACCTGTGTCCTACCGGATTACACCGGCTTGTATGCCAATATGTTTTCTGAGTGTTTGCCACCTTGTAAGATTAAAACATGTAATGAGTTTATAGTAATTCATTTATGTGGCGAATTTGGCCTCCGATACCATTTAACCTCAAATATGTGTTAAACCTTAGCTAACCAAAACTAGGAACACATGAGTGATCGGTATTCGGAGTTGACGGCCCAAACCTTGGGAACGTGCTAACCACGGCTATGTGTGAGTTAGTTGGATGTTATTGTATGCAAGTGTGAACCTCCCTTGTGTGCTTAACTCGGTTATGAACCGTATGGTGTGTGGATGTGGTAGGCTCCATAATGGATCTCTAACTACTTATTATAAGTGTATATGTACTAATGGGGGGTGAGGAGTCCGGTTGTTCCGGCCACGCGTGTGATGGACGGGAGTCGTTATCTTATCCGGTTCGGCTCTCTTGGTGTATGTATAGGTGGTATTCCAATTTGGTTTCTACCTTCCCTTAGCTTATCCAAAGCTAGTTACTGACTCACGTCGGGCCACAGGGGCATACGTATGTTATTTCGGTGTGCTTGGGATTACTATATCCGACACACCTTGGGTATAAGTTAACCGTTCTATATAACCGGACGGTAACGAGGATGGTAACGAGCTTAACATGGGATTGGCAAAAATCCCTAGGCTCACATGGTATACTAACTATGGTGGAAGGTTCCTTGTGAGAACCGATTTTATGGTGTTATGTAATGTTATGGTGCTATGCAAATTCCCTTGCTATGCTATAGTATATATATATACATATTGGATGTTTAAAATGATGGTGATGTTATCATGTGTACGTCGAAACAAGAAAGGTTTGTTATGTTTTGTTATATGAGGAATGAGATATGTTGTAGGATATGGAGTGTGTGGATCATGGAAATGAATCCCAGTTGTGACAAGAGGCGTTTAAGGATAACCCGATTAATGGGTACATGTCGTTCGTTAAGGAGGTAGCTCCGTTTTAGAGGAGAGCCACTCTAGGGTTTAAGGAATCATTGGATGGTTGGTTAAGTGTGGATGTGTTGGTTATTGGTTGAGCCCATTGAGGCGAAATATTATGTGTTGTATGTTATGGCTTGTATGCATGATTTAAATATAATCAACTGCATGCTAAGACGACAATTAGTTGTGCGTGGCCCGGTAGCATGTGGGCTGCGGGATTACCATACCAGCAAAGGTGCTGAGCCCCTTGGGGGCCACCCTTTCTCTTCTTTTCCTATTTCAGGTACGGAGAGCTGGAAGCCGTTCGAGAGTAGGACGGGGTAGTCATTGCACTTGGGTATTCATTTAAGTGTATCTATACAGTAGGTGTAGTAAGACCGATATTGTTGTCGGCATCAGTTTATAAATACTCGGTACAGTGGGAATGCATGTATTCTATAAATGTTGAAAAGGGAATGAGGATTGTATTGTGTAGTTGCTCGGGAATCTAGTCCATCAGACCGATACAAAGTACATGTATTAGCCTTGTTAGCCACGTGGGTGGTTAACGGCGTGTAACACCATTGAAATAAGTAATGTGATGAGTTGAGTTTCCGCTGCAGATTGTTGTTATGTGTTTGTTGTTGGATGGGGTGTTACAAAAAGTGGTATCAGAGCGAAGTATCGCTCTGATGACTGAATTACCGAGCTTAGGAAGTACCGAGTTAGGATTTAAGTACTTGGGTTAAGGGTTGAGTGATAGCGTGAGAGATACGCTAGATAGGAACTACCAGTGAATACTGGAAACCAATATCCTTCCACCCTCCACAATCCCTGTTTTATAACTTGGGAAACAACGCCAGAGAGGGAAGTCCTCTCATACTCGGGAATACCCGATCTGGCTGTTATTAATACCTTTAGGGTAGGGAGAACCTGTCATACGGTAGATCCCGAAAACTGGGAATCCCGGAGACGGTCCATCTAAACAATGTTAACCGCATTTAATAGCGAAGAGAAAGAATGTGTACAAAAGAATAGAATTTCGGCAACCTGGGTCGACATGCCGAGCAGTCGAGAACAACCAGCTTGCAACGCACCAACCGTGCAACAGGCAAGAAATGGATTAATAAAACCCGAGACGAGTGTCTACGGGACCACAGTTGATAAATAATACACCAACGGTATACCAACCGACAAGGGAAACTACAACGTAGTGCCCAAATACGTGGGACGGGCTACAAGTGAATACATACTATGAAAAAGGGGTCTCCAGAATGGGAAACACCCTAGTTAATGATTATCATGTGAAACAGTGAGAAGTCACCTAGAGAGTATTTATCAAGGCAGTAAGATCAGTGGGGGCCAACAAGGCCACTGATGACATATGGGTAAAAACAATACCACAAACGGTATGTGTTAAACCGATAGCCAGTTAGCATGGCGCACTTGCCATAGCAAGTGCTGCTATAACAGGGCTATTCGGGAAAATTTAACCACTACAAAGTACTTGGAAAGTACCATAAGTAAATGTGATGTCATAACAGTGGAAGGGCCTGTTAGCCTAACCTCTGTAATTGGAAGACACCAGTCAGCAAAAGCTAGACTTGGCTAAGGTAAGAAGATGTTGTGAAACCATGAAAATTTTCTTTCAAACCCTGATTTATCTAAACCCTCTTTTCAAAACCAGATTTTCTTTCAAACCAACACTTCTTTCCAACCTTCTTTTAAACCAAACCAGTGAAACCAGGGGCAATTGACAAGGATACAACAGTGGATAAACTTTCCCTCGATTAAGTTCGGGAAGCAAGGAATGAATATTGTCACGGGACAATATAAGGGAGTTGACAACAGAATACTTCACCTAGGCGTGTGACGGACACTACAAGTGTACCAACTGTGTTGTGGGACGACCGCACTCCGATAGGAGCATGTGGGCCTGACAGACCTACTTATAGGTTAGTTGGGTAAGTAGTAATGTATCAGTATGATACCCCATATATGTATACGAGTAGAGTCCGAAACACGGGAAGTAGTCGACTCCGTCTACGGTCAGCAGTATAAATCAAACAAGAGCTAGAGATTACAAGGAATGGTTGAAGTTAAGGAACTCAGTTAAGTTAACGAGATTAAAGGAATTAGTGAATTCCTTTCAAGGAAATGTTTAAGAGTCAGGAGGTGCGAAGTGCACTAACTGCAATGTAAAGACATCGCATATGTCTTAAGGATCCTCAGAGATAAACATGATAGCTGGAATGGTGACCCAGCCTAATGTGGACACATTAATGTGCAATGGATGGGATGAAATTCCCAGAATGAGTACCTACATTATTAGGAAATGATGACCTTCACAGAAGAAAATAATAACCAGTTAAGAACGCAAACGGCGTGACTAACGGAATGTACCAATGAGTGCAAGCCAGATGTGATGGCATATGTTAGCAACACCCAGGAGAAATCCTTGAAGGGTGTGCGCATCAACAATTGTTGAACGAAATACATGACAGAAACACGAGGGTTGAAACTAACACCCAGTTTAGACATAAGTCGTCAGGAGACGGACTGACAAACCTAAAGGGCATCCCATGAAAGGAAACGGAATGCAACGACCTTGTCATGGAGCCCACTACAACCTCTAAACACGTAATGTTGTACAGAGAAGTACATATGTGTGGACAGCATACAATGAGCCCAGCTCAAGGCAAATAAGGCTTATAAGCCATAAGCAAGATATGTTATATAAATACGATTGATTGTAGAAGTTTATATTGTATAAGTGGTTAAAGTGGTAAGCGAACCACTACAGTAAGAGTGGGGATACCTCTGGATATTGTGAGACCGCAGGAGCGGTAGTTATGTGAATCAAGTTCAAGAAATATGTGGAGGATGGACCACGTTGTTATTACCCCAGGATGATTTGAATAAAATAATACGAAAGGAAGTGCTCGTACCAGTTGTGTACACAGGAAGAGTAATAAGTCTGCTAGCAATCACCATAGGTGTGTGAAGCTAAATGTGTAGCGAACAACGCTCAAGAAACATAAAGGCTCAAGAAAAATAGTAGTATATTCAAAAATCAGCCAAATAAGTGGCCAGACAACCCAGCGTAATAGCGGAAGCTAATATGATAGCGGATGCAGTATAAGTTGATGTTGTATAATGAATAAGGATACGGTGCGCAATAATCGACCGTTGTGTGAGTATTGTTAGATGATAAAATGGGGAGTGAGCAGAGTTATAAGTTAAACCCAGTGGAGGCACAACAGTAAATGATAGCAAAGGAACCGAACAGTAAGCCGGTGACAAGTATTATGTCATAAGAATTTCGGTAAACACAGTGTGAATTCCTATCGCAACCGCATGAGAGATTTACTGTCAAGAGTTTACGCCTCTGCACTCTGTATGACTGAGTGTTTTGGTATTACACTTGTGCAGTAATGATCAAGTGGGATAGCTAGGAATCAGAAGCATGGTAATTGTGGAGGAATAATGTTATAGTGGTCGATGCATAGGTAATGCAAGGCCGCAGGAATGGAAGAGTACTTGTACGAAACCAAAGGTGGAGGTATGGTTAAGAATAAGTGATAACAGTGGCACTAAATGCCAAATATCGGTATGGAATATACCCCAAATGTTGTAATTAGCTGAGAGAGCACTACACACTAAGTAGTAGCTCAATCTCAACCGACAGTAAGTCGGTAGAAGCAAGTCAATCATTGTGAATTACATACTAGTTTACGCTGTAAGCTATTGGAGAAGTGGATGGAAAATCGTGAAACTCACCGAATTCGCTCAGGGTAAAAGATACCATGCGTCGGTTGAGAAACCATTCTTCCCAAGATAAGGGTAATACATTAGAAATGTACAATACGGTAACAGTAACGGATGGGGCAAACTAGCTCTATAATTATCAGGGTTGCGCAACAGAGGCCAGTGAGCCCATGCGTCAGGTACCGGGTATACATTGTGAATATGAATGGATGGCTAGTTATCAGTGCCTAAAAGCCTCACAGGCCAGGACCGAAACCGGTTATGAGTTACAACTCCAATGCGAATTCTTGGTTTAGGGACTAAACCGCCAATATGGTTAAGATCCTCTAATCAGAATCCATTGTGTAATAGACCGCGTGGAAGTCAAAACACTTCACGACGGCAGAACATTTTAAGCTAATGCTCAGTGATTGATTACGAGGGCGTAATCCCTTTTAAGGGGGGTAGAGCGTAAAGCCGCTTAGTGTGTTTTACCGTACAAGTGTACGTGAACTATGTTGTGCATTGCACAAAAATAAATTGTTATGATGGTTGGCGCGTGTGTTATATAAACATACGCATTTATTTGTGGTTAAATTGTGGTAATTGCGCACAGAAGATGCGAATACCATTGTGGGAAGTGTGTTTATCTTGTTAACAGTGGTGTGTGAGAGTACAAATGCAAGGGAGTAAAGAAACTCCCGGGGAACTAAAACCCCGACGGTGCATAAATGTAAACCATGTATTGTATTTTGAAAAAAAAATATATGTATATATATATACAATGTTGTGATTTATGAAGGAGTTTGAGACCGACATAGAACCTAGTGAGAATTAAATTTCCTAGGTAACTTGAATTAAGTTGGATTTGGGTGATGATTGATAGACGGAGTTCTATCCCTTGGAGATGTAATGATTATGACTAGAAGGATTCAAAGATAGAAAATGGTACATGCTTGAATTAGTTGTTGGTTGAAAATGAGGTGGGAGGTGAAACTTGATTACCATGAGATCAAGGGAAGCCGAACACAAATTGGGGTGGAAAGATAGTTCAACACTGATGCTGATCACATCAGGGTTGGATGACTCTTGAAGCTCCCTGTAAGTGGTCACAAACAACCATGTTAAGAAAAATACAAGGAGCATAAATTGGACTTGGAGTTGTGTGGGTTTCAAAAGGATTTTTAATTGGTGTTTTCAAACAATCGATTAATATTTTGAATAAAAGATCTTCTTATACTTAACCTAGTAAAGAATATTTTGTAGTACTTGCTCACGAGCTGAGGACGTATGAGCCTTTGTCTTCGGACCGGTGACATGAGAAGTACATATGTTAAAAATTAAGTGAATGTTTTGATCTCCCAAAGGAACGGGGACCAGAAAGTGTCCATCGCGACCGGGTTCTGCGGGATCACAGTGTATATGTACTCAACGTGGGATTCGAACCCATGGAGAGATGGAAAAGGTATTTCTGTTTGTATACATGCTAAGACATGTTGTTGGAGTGTAATAAATTATTTAGACCTTGATTCTAATGTGGGTGGTCTGAATGATTGTGTTACCCGGGCCTATGAGTCCAAATGTGGTTATGTCACCCAGACCTAAGAGTCTGAGGGATATTATGTAGTGCAAGTGTGGTGAAGGTACCCGGACCATTAAGTCCGAGGTTACCATGTGAGTATGATATTTTATGTATAATGTGGATATGTTGCCCGGACCATTAAGTCCGAGGTTGGATGTAAAGGGTGGTTGGTAATGGAAGTTTTATGGCTATAAGTAATTCCCGTATTCTAATCCAATGATGCGAGGAAATGCGAACTTCGAGGACGAAGTTCTTTTAAGGGGGGTAGATTGAAATACCCCAAACCTTGGTATGTTGTGTAAATGTTAAACTATGGTATTTAAAGGCTAAAAAGTGCCTTAGAAACATAAATGAATCATTTAAACCATGGTAAAACACAATAAAACACTAAGACACGCTTTGAGCAAAAACATGCTCTAAGCTTGGAGTGAACTTGGTTAGGACCCAAAGAGCCTACCAAGACTTGATAATGTTTAATTATGACTTTATAAGGCTAATTAAGTCCTTAGGAAACTTTGGTAGACAATGAAACCAAACAAAACACAAATAAATACCTTAAAGTCAATAAGAGCAAAAATGTGCTCTAAGCTTGGGATAAATGTGTATAAGACCTAATGGACATACCTATGCCTTATTTATATGTTAAGGAACATATTAAATCAATTACTAAAGAAAACCAAGCTTGAAAACAAGTTAAAACGCAAAATGTGCTTTAAGGAGTCTTAAAGCACGTTTTTGAAAAATTGTCTTGTAAATGAGTTTTGAATGGCTAAATGTCCATCATTACTCTTTAATTAACATGTGTACTATATAGTATCACATTTGGGTGGCTATATCAATGGGAAATCAAAAATTTCACTTCTATGTGCCTTGTTTTTGGTGAATAGTGATTTTTATAACTAGTTTGTAACATATAATGTTATAAGTGAGACAATTGACTAATAAAGTCTAAAATACCCCCTTGCTACTATTTGGGGCCGGTTTCCTCATAAGGGAATGAGTCATCCCTTTGTTAAATTGATAAGATAGAAATTGATAAAGTAAAACACTATTTACTTTACTTAAATATCTAAAACTAACAAAAGCAAACTCATTTCCTCATTCTCTCATTCCTTTCTTCATTTCCCACGGTGGCTACCTTCTTCCTCCTCTCTCCATCGGTTTCCAACAGAACCATGTCATTCTTCACCCTTCTTCACTTGTAACTTATGACTCCATGCTCCGAATTTAATTCCGAGACTACCGTTCTCTTAGTTGGAGCAAGCTCTTCATTCCTATCTTTTCAAATCATCAAAACCACCATTTCGGTGCCAAGGAGAACTTCCATGGAAGGAGCTTGAGCTAATATTTTTATGCCTTGTTGATCACCTTTGCTTCAAGGTAAGGAAAAACCAAAGAAAACTCCATTTCCTTCACTTTTGGTGTTGACCGAAAATGCACCTTGTAATGGTGTCTTCTCTTGTCTTGTTTTAGCTTCATTTAAATCTTCCAAGGGCTAGGAGGAGTCCTCTCTTGATACTCATTCAAGCTCTCTTCCATTCAAAGGTAAAACAATTACCTTGATGTGTTAAACAATATATGTAACTAGGGTTTACAATGAGATGGAGCTTAAAGCTTGAATACTCATTATGTGGTTTGTATAATGTTTAGTAGTTGGCAAGGAACCAAATGCCTTATCGGTTTTGTAAGGAAACAAGAAAGAAATTTGGGAGGAAAAGAGGTAAATATGCTATCTTAATGTGGTTTAATGCCTTAGGAGAAATAAGCTTATAATGCTTGTTAAAACTACCTAAAGAGCAAATGGTGAATGACCTAGTAAAGTGTTCTCAAGGAGACTAGTAAAAGAACATATGTATTGTTGGGTGTATTTGCAGGTCAAAGGCATTACTTATGTGGGAAATTCAGTGTTTAAGGTTTATGCAGTTTAAGGGCCTAAGAGCCATGTTGTTTAAGGGCCTAAGTGCCAAGCAAATTTAATTATGCACTATATTGTGATGTAGTGTAGATTTGGTGAAGTTTTGTGAGTGGTAATGTTTTGATGGATCTAGGTGTTCTTGAATGTTTAATGGTGAAAACTATGAGCTTTGGAATGATGATGTGCTAAGAGAACCTATGGCAAAATTTGTAAAATGTATAAGGAGTTTTAAGTGCTTAAATGAACTTGGGTGAACTAGGAATTGTTAGGAATGGATACATGCTTCACTAAGGAAGAAAACTTGCATTAAGGTGTTCTAAGGTGCTATAAGGATTTAGGCGTTGTCTTGGAAGTTCTAGAAATCCAATGAGTGTTTCGAGAATGTATTTAAGTCTTGGAGAAGTTTGTTTAAGGTTTAGGTAATGTTGATGGATAAGGAGGGAATGGTGTTTAGGAAGGGGTTTTGAGTAAGGAATTTTAAGAAGTTGTAAAAAGGAGATCTAGTTAGTAAGAAAAGGAGTTGGGAGATGATGTTAAGGTGTAGAGGAAACACTTGGTGTAGTGGTCATTATTTGTGAACTACCACTTAGAGATCTTAAGGAGAAACATCCCAAGTGCTAGGAATTTTGTAAGAAATTTGTGAATGATAAGATGGTTTTGGTGAGTGATTTAAAGAGTTTAGCACATGGCTAAAGGTGTGATTGATGTGCCAAATGGTGTTAGGAAACATCATGAGACTTAAGGAGAAGTTTGGTTAATTTGGTTAAGTGTTTAAAGACTTGGAAATTGAATGTTTTGCCGTGTCCGAACTTCCGTCCGGACATGGAAGTTCGGACAGGCTCTGTTGGGTAAAGGATTTTCCCACCCTCGAACTGTGTCCGAACTTGGGAAGTCCGGACACAAGTTCGGACGTGACTGTATCTGTCTGGGAGTTACTCTCGAACTGTGTCCGAACTTGGGAAGTCCGGACACAAGTTCGGACGTGTGTATGGTTTTCAGTATTGGGTCGCGGCTTGTGTCCGAACTTGGGAAGTCCGGACACAAGTTCGGACAAGGTGTTGTATGGACCAAAAACATTGTTTAATGTATGGAAATGATGTGTAATGTTGGGGATTGATGGTTAATGATGTTATGAGGTTGTTAAGAACATGTTAAGTGAGTTAAAATGATGATTGAGTGGGTGAAAGGTTGTGTTAAAATGTAAAGTAAAACAAGTTAAAATGTGAGGTCATGTCACTAAGTTAACGGGAAAAATTATAAGCATTAGACATTAAATAATCAAGCAACCCTGATGTTAATAAAAACACATGTGATGTTAACAGTTGTTCGAGAATTGCTCGAGGAACATAAGTGGACGTGGTAACGTGGACTCCGGTGACAGGTATGGTTTTCTTGCAACCTGTGTCCTACCGGATTACACCGGCTTGTATGCCAATATGTTTTACTGAGTGTTTGCCACCTTGTAAGATTAAAACATGTAATGAGTTTATAGTAATTCATTTATGTGGCGAATTTGGCCTCCGATACCATTTAACCTCAAATATGTGTTAAACCTTAGCTAACCAAATATAGGAACACATGAGTGATCGGTATTCGGAGTTGACGACCCAAACCTTGGGAACGTGCTAACCACGGCTATGTGTGAGTTAGTTGGACATTGTTATTGTATGCAAGTGTGTGAACCTCCCTTGTGTGCTTAACTCGGCTATGATACCGTATGGTGTGTGGATGTGGTAGGCTCCATAATGGATCTCTAACTACTTATTTATAAGTGTATATGTACTAATGGGGGGTGAGGAGTCCGGTTGTTCCGGCCACGCGTGTGATGGACGGGAGTCGTTATCTTATCCGGTTCGGCTCTCTTGGTGTATGTATAGGTGGTATTCCAATTTGGTTTCTACCTTCCCTTAGCTTATCCAAAGCTAGTTACTGACTCACGTCGGGCCACAGGGGCATACGTATGTTATTTCGGTGTGCTTGGGATCACTATATCCGACACACCTTGGGTATAAGTTAACCGTTCTATATAACTGGACGGTAACGAGGTTGGTAACGAGCTTATCATGGGATTGGCAAAAATCTGTAGGCTCACATGGTATACTAACTATGGTGGAAGGTTCCTTGTGAGAACCGATTTTATGGTGTTATGTAATGTTATGGTGCTATGCAAATTCCCTTGCTATGCTATAGTATATATATATACATATTGGATGTTTAAAATGATGGTGATGTTATCATGTGTACGTCGAAACAAGAAAGGTTTGTTATGTTTTGTTATATGAGGAATGAGATATGTTGTAGGATATGGAGTGTGTGGATCATGGAAATGAATCCCAGTTGTGACAAGAGGCGTTTAAGGATAACCCGATTAATGGGTACATGTCGTTCGTTAAGGAGGTAGCTCCGTTTTAGAGGAGAGCCACTCTAGGGTTTAAGGAATCATTGGATGGTTGGTTAAGTGTGGATGTGTTGGTTATTGGTTGAGCCATTGAGGCGAAATATTATGTGTTGTATGTTATGGCTTGTATGCATGATTTAAATATAATCAACTGCATGCTAAGACGACAATTAGTTGTGCGTGGCCCGGTAGCATGTGGGCTGCGGGATTACCATACCAGCAAAGGTGCTGAGCCCCTTGGGGGCCACCCTTTCTCTTCTTTTCCTATTTCAGGTACGGAGAGCTGGAAGCCGTTCGAGAGTAGGACGGGGTAGTCATTGCACTTGGGTATTCATTTAAGTGTATCTATACAGTAGGTGTAGTAAGACCGATATTGTTGTCGGCATCAGTTTATAAATACTCGGTACAGTGGGAATGCATGTGTTCTATAAATGTTGAAAAGGGAATGAGGATTGTATTGTGTAGTTGCTCGGGAATCTAGTCCATCAGACCGATACAAAGTACATGTATTAGCCTTGTTAGCCACGTGGGTGGTTAACGGCGTGTAACACCATTGAAATAAGTAATGTGATGAGTTGAGTTTCCGCTGCAGATTGTTGTTATGTGTTTGTTGTTGGATGGGGTGTTACATGAACCATGGCGAAATTTTGGTAGGAATTGTGTAATTATGGGTAACTTGGTGAATGAGATAAACCAAGGTGTGTATTGGAGTTAGTAGAGAGGTTTAGTAACCATGGAATGGTAGTTGTAGTATGAGTATATGAGAGTGCAAAATCTGTAGCAAAGAGTATTTAAATGCATTGTGGAAACTAGGAGGAATGAGTGTACAAGATTTGGTGAAATGGAGATTGGACTTGGGTATAGATATTGTATTTGCTAGGAAATGTATTTGGGATGCTGGGAGTAGCATTGGTAGAGGGAGTATTGAATGGTAAAGGTTAAAATGAAAATCTGTAGCATAAGAGGAAAGAAAATTATTATAAGTGTTGGAAGGAAGTGAGGAGGAATTGTGTATGTGGATTTGGAAATGAGTAAGGAATTTGGTGGATGAACTAAGGAAATTTGGAGGGCCTAAGTAGTGTTTAAACATGTGGGATTACATGTAGGAAGATTAGGGAAACAATGGGAAAGTAAAACACTAAGAAACAGATTTTAAAACTGAAGTACTGGGCCGGACCGGACTTGGAAGGTCGGTCGAGCCCAGAACCACAAAGATGGGAACCTACTGGAATGGACCGGACTTGCGACCGGACTTGCAAGTTCGGTCGGACCAGAAAATTCTCCCGTCTGAAACCTTCTGGAATAGACCGGACTTGCGACCGGACATGCAAGTTCGGTCGGACCAGAAAATTTTCCCGTCTGAAACCTTCTGGAATAGACCGGACTTGCGACTGGACATGCAAGTTCGGTCGGGCCAGAAAATTCTCCTGTAATGAGAGCTACTGGGATGGACCGGACTTGCGACCGGATTTGCAAGTTCGGTCGAGACAAAAAAAATGTTTTATTATATGATTATAGTAATCATAGGTATGTATATATATGCCTATACACATATATGCATATGTAAGTTGTAATACACCATTAATGAAGTAGTAATGGTAAGAAAATAAGTAGACGAGTAAGGGAACAAATTAAGGGAATTGTAAGTATAAGAACATTAAGTTAAACCGAAACAACGGGATAACGGGGTAAGTACGGGCGTAGTAATTATGTATGTATTGTAAAGCTTAGTATTAATAGAATCATTTGGCATGTAGTCATTGATTCGAGAAACAAATGTGAACCAGAGGAACAAGGGAACGCCCGCTAGAGTAAATCAACGGTGAAAGGTATGATTTCTTCATGCTCTGTATCCTAACCTGGTTACCCCGATTTGTGTGCTTATGTGATCACCAATAAGATAAATGCACGAATCGGACTTATATTGCACTTAACTGTGTTTGAACTATTTTGTTCTTGTGTATCTTCTTGAACATTTAGTTTGTATAATTCAAGAAATGTATGAATGGAAATGAAGAGTATGTGTAAGTAATGTGTACTTGTGTATTGTATGGATGTATGGAAATGAAGTACCGACTTCTACTAATTCCTAACAACCTAACTCCTAACATGAGTAATGAGTAAAATGGAATGAGTAGAAGTCCGATATAGTTTCGGCCACGCGTGAGGATAAGGAAACACAAGAGGTTGGATCCGAATCCTGGCTATAATCTTTTCCATGGACCAAATCCCTTGAATGGGTAGCATCCTGGATTAGTGGGCCACCTTAAAGCCCGGTGGTGGGATGTAGTAATCCCTACCCGGAGGTCATACCGACTTAACAGGAGTAAAGTAAGTAAGAAGTAAGTATTGTATGTGTATTGGTCTTGGCTATTGTAAGCCATTGACCTTGAGTAAATGAGTATTGAACACCCGATTAACCCGGGTGTGTAAAGAAGCTAACAAGCCTTATGTGTGAATTGGAGAAGTGTATCTCCGTATTGCGTATTGAGTAGGTAACGAGTATGTATTGTGTATGTGTATTGTGGAAGATGGTAAGTAAGTGTTGGTTGACTGGTATTGTCTTCCAAACATGTATTGTACTGGGCGTATGTATGTATACCTTGTGTAGTATTGTAGTATCATGAATGAAAGCATGTATGTATGAATGTATGTATTGTAAATTGAATTGCATGTATTCGACCAAATGGTCGGTGTACCCTCGCTAGTACGCGGGGTATGCGGTTATCATATTCAGCGTAAGCTGACCCCCTAGGGGGGACGTTTTTAGTGTGCAGGTACCGAAGTGGATATGGTCAAGGTAAGAGACTGGCGGATCTACCTAGATCATTGGAAATGAAATGTAGATAGTAGTAAATGGTATAAGGCTTGTAGCCTTGAGGTAGTAGTGTGCCAATGGGGTACACCTTATGCATTATAAGCATGTAGATGTGAGAAATGGGTAGATGTAGACTCTGAATGAGTGTGTATGAGCTTGGAAGAAGTATTGCATTGTATCAGGATCCTAGTAAACTCGGTATGTCATTTTGTATTGGATGGTATTGTAATGGAGTATTGTACTGAATGGAAAGTTGTAGTACTCAGTAAGTAATGGGAGTATGTACTGTATTTGTGTAGTACTCGGAAATTCCGGTCCATCAGACCGATGCTGTATGTAGTAGTAATAGCTTTGTTAGTCACGTGGGTGACTAGCGGCATTGTATCACCCACCGTATGTAAGTATGTATCCGCTGCGTGATTCTGGAAGTACGAGGAGATTGGACGGTAATGATGGTATTAACGGTAGGGGTGTTACATAAACCCTGACTAACTTAAACAACAAGCCGCAATCCTTGCCCAAGTCATTATAAATTAATCGCTTTATTACCAATTTCTATTGGAGACAGATTAACCTATAGGCGAGACACGCTTCTAGTCGTTAACCTGTTTTGACTTCCTTTGTCTAGAACCTTGTCTTAGCACCGCATTTCAACAAGAGACTACAAATATCACTTTAATAGTTGTACAAGAAGATTAAAGCGCATTAAGGACAAGAATCAAAATATTGCATAGATAAATTATAGTGGAAAGTTTACATAACATAATTATATAAAATAGGCTCGCTTCCCAACCCGGGAGGCTAGGTTTATTACTCAGACATTAACAAGAATGAAAATAAAATAAAGATAGAAATAGCCATTATTTTGGAGACTGCTGGAGGAGACGGGACTGTGACTCGCTCCTGCTCCAGCTGCTTTTCTTCTCTTCTTTTTTATCCTGGTTCTGCTGAGTGGTGGAATGAAAAATAAAAATAAAATGGAGAAGCGGGGGATAAGAGGATGGAATGAGTCGTAGGTGTGGTTTGTATTGTGGTGTTCGATTCTGTTGTGTACGATGGTCTTTTTTCTGATGAAGAAGCAGTGGGTTTATATAGAAGAAAGGAGGAGGAAGAAGACAGGGCTGAAGCACGCGTGAGGAATTTAAGGAGTGTGGCGCCTGATATTGCTGATGGGGTAGATAGATGTGTTTGTAGGCGTCGCGCAAATGAAGAAGAAAATGGGGAAGACGGCGCCGAAAGAAATCAGTCGCGTCAATTTTCTGGATCTGGGTTGCATTTACACACGTCCTTGCTTGTGTCTTTGCATAAATGGGCGGACACATTAATATGTCCTTGTTTGTGTCCTTGGACAAATGGGCGGACAGATTTGTGAATGGAAATGCCGCGTGTCTTGTTAATATGTCCAACCTATGTCCTTGTTTGTGTCCGGCCATTTATCCCCGGACGTCTCTAGCGAGTCCATCCTTAGTCTTGTCCGGCCTTTTATCCCCTGACGTCTCTAGCGAGTCTTGTCCTTGCTTATTTGGCCAGACGTCTCTAGCATCTCTTGTCCTTGCTTATTTCCACGGACAGCACACACAGGCCTCTTCTTGTCCTGCCTTATTTGGGCGGACATCTCTATCTCATCTCTATCTCTTGTCCTGCCTTATTTGGGCGGACATCTCTGTTTTCTGTCCTTGTTTGTGTCCTGCCTTTTTTCCCCGGACGCAAACAAGGACGTGTATATTTCCTTTGCAAAATTCGATAGGCTCCAGATTCTTCGTTTTAGCTCCGTTTCACTCGCCGTTTGTTGCGTTGGAAAGCTTGTGAAGTAAACTATGAGATTCCAAGACTTTGTACTGCATTTGATACATAAAATGTATCAGTTCATATCAAAACATAAATCTAAGAAAAACATATGATAAGGGAGAAATACGACATGATTTGTTATGAAAGTGGGAAGAATTATAGCCTTAAAAATAGATGTATTTCCCACTTATCAAACTTCCTCACACTTAACTTTTGCTTGTCCTCAAGCAAATAAAGAGTAAATCTATCTCTAAGGCCGTAGTATCAAACCTCAGGATCAAACAGATGCAAAATAGGGAGTAAGCAGAGTGACAATCAAAAGAATAGTTCTGCTCTTGGTTGTAGGTTTTCGTAATCAGTGATAAAGAATTGATTTTTTTTAAAAGCATAGATAAGTTAGATTACAAAATCTGAATATAGATTATCTTGGGATCTTCCACTATTTCTTTCCTTTAACCTTTGGATGACAAGGGGTGTGAAGTAACGCCTTATTCCGCGATACCTTTCAACACCACGTACTCATGATCAAAAACAAAAATTCAAACTGTAATTAACTTTTTTTTTCGCATGCAAAAATATTCTTCTTCAAGATGTATACAAAACAAATGAGTAATTACGAATTTGTAGAGTTATTCCATAACCCAGACTTTTCTCTCTATCCTTGTAACGGTATTGGGCCAACTATCCCAGATCCCGAGACCCTAGGTAGTGTAACACCCCGTCCAAAGCCAATCGTGGTCATCGAAAAACTTAACAACTTAATCACAATGATCGCAGCGGAATAAACTAACACCGGGACCTTGCCACGGTCTGATCAAAAGAACATACCGAACTTTACTAATTTACAACACTTATCCAAATACATACCATCCAAAATGCCCACCAACCGAGTTTGAGTATCTCAAGTGACAACATAAACTTCCATCAGTTTAAATATAAACAGACAGGCTCACATGCGCAGCCCGTGCTCAAAAATAAATAACCCATCCTAAGTCTAACCGCTCCTACTCTCGTGGTGTGACTTCATGGGCCTCTTACCTGCAAGTGTAAAACAGCCCCCAAAGGGGGTCAGCACGAATGCTGGTACGACCCTCTCGTGGCCCCCAAGCTAACGGGGCTACGACGACTAATTGTCGATAGCATGGAAATTGATTAGATACACAATCATAATATGAAGTGCAATAAACAACCATCCACAGATGAACATACATAGTTCACACACAAATGAACGACTCAAGCGTTCCCTTACCAAGTGGGTTAGTAACAACCTCCTCCAGATCTGGTTCCACTTAACCTCAGTTCACCTTAACTTACCTCAGTCTTATCCTTATCTTAATCTCAGTATACAAACCGTTTCTAGAATGGAAATGGTTGTATATTATCTTAAACTTAGGATTTAGTGATCCTACCGCACCATCTTAATGCCACCTACCTTGGACGGGAGTCCAGTGTAGCTGAGCCGGCAACCGACCCTAGGCAACAAGTCCGAAGACAAGTCCTTAAGCGGAGGGCGGATCTGATTCAGATACCGACCCCCTTTCCTTAGCATGCATGACCGGAGTCAGTCCCGGGTTCCTCATCCCCCCCTTAAGTTCCAGTTAGTGAAAATCTTACAAACCATGTGTTAGTTAAACCTTAACGGGTATTAACCAACATATACCAATACTTAACTCCTTTTCTTAACTCAATAAGTACTAAACTTAGTTAGTAACAATCCCAAATCTCGTGGGTTAGTGTAAAGAAAACACATTCACAACGAGAACAAGTATAACCGGTTGCATGCTTTATCTTGTCTTAGTCATAGCAAATAAACAGATAGCACACAAGCCGAGGGACACCTCGTTAGCAAGCAGGTCACAAGAAAGACTGTACCGTTCAGCGTCGATTGTCGTTTGTTTAACCTTCTCCGGGGTCCCAATTCACAAACCTAAAACATTCATTCATTTTTAGGCCATTAGTTATTTGCACCTTACTTGACCCATTTAGTCCCTAAAAATTCCCGTCCAGTACTCTCTTAAGTCCTTACCACTTAACCTTATAAACTTAACTTTAAACTTTAAGGTTTATACTTAACTTAACTTAATTCCTTAGGTCCTTAAGTTCCTAATCATCATTTCCCTACTAAGGGCATGCCTTATAACCAATTAACATCTTTAGAATTTAAATTTCTTTTTTTTTATTTTTGGCTCGACCGACCTTACCGACCGACCTTAACCGACCACCTTACCCAGGTCGGTCCTTCTAGGACATATCACCGTTTAAAAATTTTACCCCGACCGACCTTGCAAGTCCGGTCCCCAAGGTCGGTCCATTCCCGAGAGTTTTCCCCGTGGAAAATTTAGGCCCGACCGACCTTGTCAAGGTCGGCCGATTCCAGAGACTCAATTCGTACACAAAATACAAGCCCGACCGACCTTGCAAGTCCAGTCCCCAAGGTCGGTCCATTCCAGAAACTCTTTCTGGTAGTGTAAACTGAGCTCGACCAACCTTGCAGGTCCGGTCCCTAAGGTCGGTCGGCTCCAGACCTTTGTTTCTAAATTCCCATTTGACTCCAAACTTCACCCCATATATCTTAGTATGTTCTAGCCTCATTTGGGCACTTCAAATACACCTTAAGCTCTCCATAAAACTCATTAAATCACTCACCATCATCCACCTTAGTCATTATGCATTTTCCTTATAATAATGCCAACACTTGTAATGTTTTTCACTAGGCTTCTAAGTGGTGGTTCATACCTATTATAACCACTATGCCATAATGTTTCCTCACCACTATAACATCATCTCCCAAGCATCTTTCACCATCTAAAATTCCTTTATGCAACTACTTAAAGTTCCTACACAAGTTTATGCCTCATTCCTCCAACACATTATTTCCTTCCTACTTGTTTACCAATTTTTGCCTAAGTCCTAAATACACAAGTATATCCCAAGACATTCATTTGATTCCTAAATCCTCCATGATGATGCCTAAGTCATTCTAACTCATAAAAACACCTTAAACTCACCCTTTTTCATCAAAACGACTCCTAAAGTTTTTTAGTACTTCCTTAGTCATAAAATCTCCTTACACATCTTAAACACTTAGGTTCTTCACTAAATTTTGCCATGGGTTCTCTAGTATATTATTACACCAGAACATTTAGTTTTTCACCATCAAATAGCTATCAACATTCAAATTCTCATTAAACCTCCTTAGCACATATCATACACCAAAACTACACTACATCACAATATAGTGCATAAACTTTAAATTGCTTGGCACTTAGGCCCTTAAATGACTTGGCTCTTAGGCCCTTAAATGCATAAATCTTAAACAGTGAATTTCCTCAATATAAATAGCCTTTGACCTGCAAATACACACAACAAGGCTCCCATTGCAATATAAATTCTCTTATAATTCACCTTGTCATTCTTAAACTATCTCCTTTTTCTCATTTTCTCCTTAGTCACAAGTTCACAAGTATAGTCATTGTTTCTCCTAGGTTTTTATAACTCTTTCCCAATGTAAACTCTACACTAAACTCATCACATATCTAAATCCCATCCCCTTAAACAATAAAACACCTTAAGGTAAGTAATTTACCTTGTTCTTTTACAAGCTCACAAACTTTCCTCCTTATCCTTTTCCTTGAACAATCTCGGTCACCACTTAAACTCTCCTTGCCAATGTTCTAACCAATATGCAATGACTATAATGAGTGCTAAATAATACATTAACCTTAAGGAACAAACCCTAGGTTAAAAATGTGCTTTAAGGTATTAAATTGATTGTTTTACCTTAGAGTCTTAGAATAAGCTTGGATATGAAGCAAGAAGGACCTCCTCTAGCCCTTGGAGAATAGAAAACAAGCTAGAACAAGGCATAAACCTGAAGCCCCATGAGTGATAATTTTCGGACAAATGAAGAAATGGTGGGAACTTGATTTTTCTTACATATTCTTTACCTTAAGAGAATGGAGAAGCTAATGGAGTCTCCAAGCTTGAGTTTCCTTCTCTAATGGCGGTTTGGCTTGGCACCAAATCAAAGCTCTTGAAGTTTAGAAAAGATAGGAAGAAGAGCTTGAGCTAACTAAGAAGAATATGTGTTTTGTTTTGGCTTTGGAGCTAAAATGAGCAAGTACTGGTCAAAGGAAGATGGAGCTAGCATGGAGGTTGAGTTTCACGTAGAAGAAGAAGAGAGGAGCAGCCAAAATCGGTGAGATGAAGAAGGAATTGAGAAAGGAGGAGAGAGGTGGTATAAATGAGATATTTTGATTCCTTAAAAGCAAATAGTAAAACCACTTACTTTTCCTCTTTTTCTTCTAACATTAGTTGGCTACTCTTGGTAACTCACACCCTTAGAAAACCAGCCCCCTCATTTTTAGGCTAGGTCTTGTCTTGTTGACCATTAAATAGACTTAGTTGATTAAAGACTAAACTAGGCATTATTTGATTACTATTCACAAACTAGTGCACATAATTGTGAAAGTTTTGATTTCCCATTGATTTAGACTTCCTAATGTGGTAATAATTAGTACATAAGTTAATTAAGGATAAATCATGGGCATTTAGCCACTTAAAACCCCTTTCTAAGACAATTTTTCAAAAATGTGCTTTAAGAGTCCCTTAAAGCACAATTTGTGTTTTAACTTGTTTTTGAGCTTGGTTTCTTTGGTAATTGACTTAAAATGACCATTAGGATATTTCTAAGGTCTTAGAATGATATTGGGTGCTCACCCAAGTCTCTCCAAGCTTAGAGCACGTTTTTGCTTAAACTGCTCTTTGGTGTTTCCTTATGTTTTCTTTGATTAAAAATGTTTCTTAATGTTTCTAAGGCATTATTTATCCTCCTTATATCTTAGCTATCACTCAAACACCATATCTAAGTTTGGGGTATTTCAATCTACCCCCTTAGAAGAACTTTGTCCCCAAAGTTCACACGTGTACTAAATCATTCACGGTACTCAATTCCTTAATCTTAATACCACATCTTATATTCTCATTCACATATCTCAAGACTCAAAGGTCTACCACAAATACAATACATAAGAATTATACATATCTCAAACTTACCACCAAGGTGTAATAACTTACACAAACTTACACAAACCACATCTTACACCAACCAAACAAAGACACAAACATGTTCGTTTACTAACTCAAAAGCGAGGAAGCTCTACCCCCCTTAAAAAGGGGTACGCCCCATACCCTATACAGACGATCTAGTCGGTAAACAAAGAAGGGTACTTCGACCTCATCTTATCCTCTAATTCCCACGTGGCCTCTTCGGCATCTTGGTTAGACCAGAGAACCTTCACCAGTCGTACTGACTTATGGCGAGTGTCCCTAGTCTTACTGTCCAAGATCCTCTGAGGAATCTCCACTGATCTCATATTCGGTTCTATTGTCAACCTCTCAGGTTCTAACACATGGGAGGGGTGGTGCATGTATTTCTTTAGCTGTGAAACATGAAAAACATCATGCACTTTACCCAGTTCAGCAGGTAAATTCAACCTGTAAGCAACTGGGCCCACCCGCTCCGTAATCTCATAAAAACCAACAAACTTCGGGCTCAATTTACCCTTCTGCCCAAATCTGAATACACCCTTCATCGGTGAAACTCGCAAGAAATACCCGGTCGCCCACTGCGAACTCCAGGTCTCGTCGTCGAAATCAGCATACGACTTCTGCCTATCTTGAGCAGCTTTCATGTTCTCCCTGATTTGCTGAACTTCAGCCTTAACTTGTTCTAAGTATTCTGGTCCTATGATGACCATCTCACTCGACTCATCCCAGCAGAGCGGTGTACGACATGGTCTACCATACAACGCTTGAAAAGTGTCATCTTGATCGAAGCGTGATAGCTGTTGTTGTATGGAAAACTCGATCAGATGTAACTTGTCGATCCAACTACCCTGGAAGTCTAAGGCACATGCTCTCAGCATATCCTCGATTGTCTGAATCGTACGCTCAGTCTGACCATCTTTCTGAGGATGGAACGCGTACTCAGCTTTAGTTTTGTACCCAACGCTTCTCTGGTAGCTCTCCAGTACCTCGAAAGGAATCTGGTATCTCTATCTGACACTATGGTCTTCGGTATCCCGTGATGTCTCATAATTTCCTTTTCAAACAACTCAGCTAATTTGGTCACCTTCCAAGTATCCATCATCGGCATGAATCGGGCTACTTTGGTAAGGCGATCCACCACCACCCATATCATGTTGAGACCTCCCCTAGCAGGTGGAAGTCCAACTACGAAGTCCATGGAGATATCATGAAACTTCCACTCCGGAACTGGCATCGACTGTACCATTCCGCCCGGTCGTTGGTGCTCAAATTTCACCTTCTGGCATGTGAGACACCTCAAGACGAACTCGGTAACATCTGTCTTCATCCCCAACCACCAGAATTATCTCTTCACGTCTTTATACATCTTAGAGGCTCCGGATGGATGAAAACTAAAGAACAGTGTGACTCTCTAAGTATACGGTCTTTCAGATCCGTGTTGCCCCGTGGTATGCATAACCGGCCCTTAAGTCTGATCAGATCATCGTCGTGTAGTCTGAAGTCATGTTTCTGACTTTCAAAGGTACCATCTGTCAGCTTCTGTCTGACCTCCCTCATGTACTCATCTGTCCTCTAAGCCTCTCGCACCTCATCAACCAAGCTGGAGAAAGAAACTAGCGAATGGAGTGAGTGTGCTCGACGACTCAAGGCGTCCGCTACTACATTGGCCTTTCCCTCTTTGTATTGGAGGTCAATGTCATAGTCCTTCAGAAATTCTAACCATCTCTCTGTCTGAGATTCAACTCCTTCTGAGTGAATATATATTTCAAACTCTTGTGATCGGTGTAGATCGTCACACTAACCCCGTATAAATAGTGGCGCCATATCTTCAAGGCGAAGACTACAGCTCCCTGCTCTAAATCATGTGTGGGGTAGTTCTCCTCATGTTTCTTCAACTGGCGTGAGGCATATGCCACCACCTTGCCATGTTGCATGAGCACGCAACCCAGCCCTCTGCCGGATGCATCACAGTAAACCTCAAAGCCCTCCGTACCGTCTGGAATACACAGAACCGGTGCAGTGGTCAATGAGTCCTTTAAATTCTGAAACGAACTCTCACAATCAGCCGTCCACACGAATGGTGCATCTTTCTTCATCAGACTGGTCATCGGCTTCGCGACCTTGCTGAAATCCTTAACAAACCTCCGGGAGTAACCTGCCAGACCAAGAAAGCTCCGGATGTCGGTAACAGTCTTCGGTCTTGGCCAAGTACGCACGACATCAATCTTTGTTGGATCCACTGAGATCCCAGCATCCGAGATAATATGACCCAAGATGAGACTTGGTCAAGCCAAAACTCACATTTGGAGAACTTAGCATGTAGCTGGTTCTCCCTCAGTATCTCTAATACCCTCCTCAGATGTTCCTCATGTTCAACCTTCGATTTCGAATATATCAATATGTCGTCGATGAATACCACAACCGACTTGTCCAGCTGCTCCCGGAACAAGCGGTTCATCAGATCCAAAAATTTCGCCGGTGAACTCATAGTGGTCGTATCGTGTCCGGAATGCCGTCTTCTCAATATCCCCCTCCTTAATGGTTATCTGATGATACCCCGATCTGAGATCAATCTTAGAAAACACAGATGCCCCCTTTAACTAATCGAATAGATCGTCAATACGGGGTAGTGGGTACTTGTTCTTCACAGTCACTGCATTCAACTCTCTGTAGTCGATGCAGAGGCGGAGACTACCATCCTTCTTCTTCTTCACGAAGAGAACTGGCGCTCCCCATGGCGATACACTTGGTCTAATAAATCCCTTATCTAACAAGTCTTTCAGCTGATCCTTTAACTCATTCATTTCGGCCGGAGCCATGCAGTATGGTGCCTTGGCTATCGGTCCCGGTACCAGGTAGCAGCTCGATGGTGAACTCTACCTCCCGAGTGGGTGGCATGCCGGGCAGCTCCCGTGGAAAGAGATCGGGGAACTCAACACTACCGGTAAGTCGGGGTCGAACTCGGGTCTCTCTCTATGTCCTGTACATAGCAGAGGTACACTTCTTCCTTCTTCCTCAATTCCTTATACATTGCCATAGCGGTGATGATCTTAGTTGAAGGCTCTCTGGGCCTCTGGCGGTATGATATTGTTACCCCAGATGGACTCCTGAGCAGCAGTCTATGCTCGGCGCAGAGGATATGACCCTTGTGCCGTTCCAACCAATTCATCCCGAAAATCACATCAAATCCCAACTTCCTGAACTCAATAAAACTGACTGGAAAGTCTTCCCCCTTAATACTGACAATGGCTCCTTGGTAGTAGCGAGTGCAACGAACCTTCTCCTTAGACGGAAGCGTAACCGTGAAGTCGGGTAGCTCATCAGCGTCTAGCCCCAACCTTCTCGCAAAAGATGCCGAGACAAAGGTATGCGAGGCCCCTGAGTCGAAGAGAACTGATGCCTCAATTCCATTAATCGGAAAGGTGCCGGTGAGGATAGTGCCGCTGGCGTCAGCCTGTGCCACTGTAAGTATGCTTAACGCACCTTCCGTACCGAGTCCATAACCTAATTGTATTCACAAGCTTCATGAGTAATGATGGTATAACAAGAGTCGTAACAATTAATATGAACAACACTGTTATTTTATTAATAACCATCCTTCTTACATCATGGGATTCTTCCTTACATTTCATTCCTTATCTCATACTAAAAACATTACATGGCTAATATTGTCTAAAGGTTAGGTTCAATCTCCCTGGTCTCATATGCGTCGCATTGATTACTGCTGACGGTGCTGTATTCAGCTTGATTCTCTTAATCCCATGGTATAACATCCTTGATTCTCCTCCCATAACTAATACATCCCCTGACTTAAGTTTTAACTTATTAGCACGGTCCGCACGCTTCTGCTCGCCGTACAAGAATTCAACGTCATCCCTAATGGACCAAGACACTACGAGTATCCCCCTTTTGAGAGAATCCGTTGTCTCGTCCTTATCCTGATGTAGTCCAAGTCGCCCATCTTTCTCATAGAAGTTTACAATACAGATGTCCGCTTGTATGTCTGGAATCGGGTCAGCTTCCAACTGCTGAGCGATCTCCACGACTTGTGTAATAACCGGATGGAACTCTTCGGGTATTCCCAGTGGTGAGACTCCATCTTGTATCCTCGTGGTTTGGTAGGTCTTGGCATACGGATTCCAATCCTTGCCTAAGCTTATCATCTTTAACTTCATTCTTGCTCCTCCTGGGTACTCCGGTGTATAGAAACCTCCCGGTCCCACTCCTAGTTGACTGCATTTCCTGATGATGGCTATTTGTGCTGCTGGTGTCAGGTATCCCCTTAATAAAATCATACCGGCGGATAACCTGACATTGTTCGGTTGGAAAGTCTCGGGTTTTATTGGAGTAGTTGTATCCTAGGTTTATATCTGTAACCCGGTTTCTGGTAATAGTGTGTAATCTAGGCCCTGTGTAATAGATTAGTAAGAACCAGACCGGTTCTGGTTCATGTCTTAACACAGAACCGGCCCGCATGTTATTAGCCGAGGTTATAGTTTAGGGTTTATATCTCTCCTCCCGTACTCTCTCTTCCTCACTTACTTTCTTCCTTTCTGCTCTATCTTTGAGCTTCTGTAATGCTCGATCAAGAATGATCTTCACTCTGAATAAAGAAGTTTAGTTTGTTTCTTTTCTTGTGATTCGGATCGACGTTGTCATGGTATCAGAGCACGGGATTACTTTCTCGTGAACAATGAGCGGAAAGGAATCGAAGAAGACCCGGAAGTCGATCCACAAAACAACAAGAACGATCAAAGTGGAAGAGGGAAAATGGGAAGCACTACGACGGTGATTGATCAAGGAGATCCCCTGTATGTCCATGCCACCGAGCAACCTGGACAACCGTTGACGGCCAAATTTACCGGTGAAGGTTTCCAGAACTGGAAATGGGGGATGCGACGCGCACTACGGGCGAAAAACAAGCTGGGCTTCGTGGAAGGAACCGTGAAATGCCCTGGCAAAGAAGACCCAGCCCGTTTAGCCGCGTGGGAAAGAGCGAGCTCCCTCGTAAGTTCGTGGATAATTTCTTCGCTTGCACCAAACATAGGGCGCAGCATTCAATACACCGACGATCCGGAAGAGATTTGGCGATGGCTTTGCAAAAGGTTCGAAAAAAGAAACCTAACTACGATCCACAACATCAAGATTCAAATGTCGAATCTAAAGCAAGAAGACGAGTCGGTCAACGACTACTTCATGCGACTGCGTGAAGCCTGGGCTGAGTACGATCTCGCCCTTCCCGCTGAAGTCTGTACATGTTGCGGATCATGCAAGGCAAAGGAGAACCAGAGGAAACGCAGAGAAGAGGAAGAGTTGGTTCAATTCCTAATGGGACTTAACAGAAGTTACACCCATCTTCGTGGCCAAATCTTCGCCATGAAAGAAGTACCAACCTTGGAGGAAGCGTTTGCTCTAGTGATCCAAGAAGAGCAACAGCGGGTGTCTCCGGAATCAAGGAACCAAGATGAACAATCTGTAGCACTATATTCGAAAGGGAATGGTCAAGCTACAAACCAAGGCAAATCCAGGCAGAGCTTCACAACCGGAAACCCTAGAAACACCAACAAAAAGGCGACGAACAAATATGGGAGCCCCAGCAAGAAGGAACTTCCCAAGTGTGTGAACTGTGGAAAGATAGGTCATTCAAAGTCAGAATGCTGGTGGATAATCGGGTTTCCTGGGGACGAAGGCAAGAAAAACAGAGAAGCACGCGTTGGGTCAGCTATTGAGGATCAAACAGATGATCTACAACTAAAGACCCAACCAAAGACTCAAGCCGACATTACATCTCCAGTTCGAGGCTTTAGTTCAGAACAACTGGAGCAACTGGTCCACTACCTACAACAGCAAAAAGTTGCCAACAATCAAACCGATTTTGGTAACTTCTCAGGTATATCTCAAACCCGTATAAATTTAATGCCATGCTTAATGTCTGAAACAGATCATGTGCTAGAGAAACTTAGAAACTCATGGATTATTGACTCGGGAGCAACATAACATGTTAGTGGGAATAAGTCGTTGCTTTCTGGTTTTAAAATGCTAAAAACAACCAGAGAAATAACTCTCCCTGATGGTCACAAGAAAATGGTTGAAACTACTGCTGATTTTTTTGTGAATGGTGTGAAGTGTTTGGAGAAAATTATGTATGTGCCATCCTTTAAATTTAATCTTGTCTCTTTGAACAGATTAATAGAATTCTTGAATGTTACAATAGTATTTGGTGCAAACTTCTGTTCTGTGCAGGATTCTGATGATCATTTCCTTCAAAGAATTGGGGAACAAATATCTGGCCTTTATTTTCTTGATGTAAATGCTTTGAGAAACTTTGTGATTAGGAAAAGTAATTCTATGTAATTCGTGTGAATGCCTGTACAGAGACTGATGTGTCTAGAAAACTGTGGTTATGGCACAATAGGCTAGGACACACTCCTCTGAAGAAGATATGTAAGATCCCAAACTTACCTATCCAGAGAATCTCAGATAGCAACTTAATACTTTTCCTTGCATTGTTTGTTTTAAGGCCAAATGCAAAAGACCCAAGTTTCTGATATCCTCCATTAAAACATCTGAACCCTTTGAAATGATTCATTTAGATATATGTGGTCCTATGAGGACACCAACAGAAGGGGACACAAATATTTCCTTACCATTGTAGATGACTTTACTAGAGGAACCTGGGTTAAGTTGTTAAAACAGAAATCTGAGGGAATACAAGAAATTAAGAACTTCATAATTCTTATTGAAAGGCAAATGAACAAACACGTGAAAATTGTGAGAAGTGACAATGCCAAGGAATTAGGCAAGTCACTAGAAGGAGTGGAGTTCTTCATTAAGAGAGGCATTATTCACCAAACTAGTTGTCCATATACTCCACAGCAAAATGGAGTAGTGGAAAGGAAGCAAGGCCACATAATGGAGGTTGCTAGGGCTCTTCTGTTTCAGTCAGGTGTAGATAAAATCTTTTGGGGTTTCTGTGTAGAACATGCAACATACATAATAAACAGAATACCTAGCAAAGCCATAAACAACCTCACTCCTTATGAAAATACAATGCCAAACCAGATTATAATGACCTAAAGAATTTTGGCTGCCTTTGCTACATCACAAACATAAATCCTAATAAAGGCAAGCTTGATTCTAGAGCTATTCCCTGTGTTTACTTAGGAAATTGCAAGAACACAAAGGGTGTTAAAGTTCTTTCCCTAGAAGACAACACCATCAAAATCAGTAGAGACATAACTCTATTTGAGCATGTTTATCCCCTCAAGGAAACAGAATGGAAGGAAACTCTCAGAAATAAACAGGAAATAGCCTAGAAGAAAATGATCCATCCTTTCCTCTTCCTAACTACTGTCCAGAAGATGATGATCCCATGGTTCACTACACTGAAAACGAAATGGAAAAACCTGAAGATAGCCAAACTGTCCCTAGTGATCAACCCCTGCAGGAAGAACCTCAACCCACCACAGAAACCACCCTTAGGAGGTCCACCAGAATACACAAGGCCCCCACTAGATTTGATGATTACATATGCTCATCAGCCTTAGAAAACAAAGATCTTTTCTCAACCATCTTAGCTGAAAGATTAACTCAAGGAAATCCAAACAATTATGACCATTCTGCACTAGAAACTCTCACAGAATACACACCAAAACACACTATCTTCTCTTTCTCCCTCCACCAAAATGCCAGCAATTTCCTTGACAAATTAGACAGCTTAGATGAACCCAAAGATTACAAAAGTGCCAGCAAAGATCCTAGATGGCTTCAAGCCATGAATGATGAGTTTGAAGCATTAAAGATGAATAAAACTTGGACTATTGTAGATCTTCCAAAAGGAAAGAAACCCATTAGTTGTAAATGGGTTTATAAAACCAAACTTAAGGCTGATGGCAGCCTTGAAAGGTTTAAGGCAAGGTTAGTTGTTAGGGGGTTCACCCAAAGGCATGGGCTGGACTATGAAGAGACTTTTTCACCTGTTGTAAAACACACAACCCTTAGACCCCTTATAATAACTGCCATCAAAAAGGGTGGATCTTGGACCAGCTGGATGTTAATAATGCATTCCTTCATGGAGATCTCCATGAAGAAGTGTACATGAACATTCCAGAAGGTCTTACTGTCCATGGAACAAGAAGGCTTACAGACTGCATAAGTCTATTTATGGCTTAAAACAAGCCTCACGGCAGTGGTATGAAAGACTAGGAAAATTCTTGCAGAAACTTGGTTTCAGTCACTCAAAAAATGACTATTCCTTGTTTATAAAAACCAATAACAACAAGATAACTCTTCTAGGTATTTATGTTGATGACATGTTAGTGGTGGGAAATGACACTGATGAAATAAAATCATTAAAAGCCCGCCTCAACAAAGAATTCAGAATCAAAGACCTAGGAAGACTAAGCTACTTCCTAGGTATGGAATTCATTGAAACAGACCATGGGCTAATAATGTCCCAACATAAGTATGCAACACAAACTGTAACAGACTTTGACATGAAAAATGCAAGAACACAGCCTCACCTCTGCCAATGAATTTAAAACTGTATCCTGACACAGGCACAAAATTAGAGAACCTTACTGTTTACAGATGTTTAGTTGGTAAACTAAACTATCTTACTAATACACGACCAGATATAGCACATGCTGTGCAATATTTGAGTCAGTTCTTACAGTTTCCCACAAATGAACATTTAAAGGCTGCATATCACACACTTCGATATATTAAGGGAATAGTAGGTTTCGGTTTATTTTTCAACAATAAAAATGATTTTGACTTGATTGCCTACTGCGATTCAGATTGGGCTTCATGCCCAATCACCCGCAAATCTGTATCTGGTTACTACATTTTATTGGGTGGCTCTCCCCTGAGTTGGAAATCAAAGAAACAGGTATCAGTCTCATTGTCTTCTGCTGAAGTAGAATACAAGGCAATGAGACAGGTTACCAGTGAACTCAACTGGTTGAGCCGATTACTCCATGAAATAGGTTTGCGTGACATCACTCTCATTCCCCTAAACTGTGATAATCTAGCTGCAGTCCATATTGCAAAGAACCCAGTTTCTCATGAATGCACAAAGCACATCGAACTCGATTGTCACTTTGTGCGAGAGAAACTGGAAGAGGGGCTGATACAGGTCAAGCATGTTTCCAGTGCACATAAACTCGCTGATGTGATGACAAAGACGCTGACAGGTAAAAACTACAAGAATTTGTTTGACTCTATTGGATTGCAGGCACATGATGATCACGGCTGATGCAGTCCTGGACACAAAAGACACAATTCCCTGCAGTACGAATTGTACTTTTGAGGGGGGGTATTGGAATAGTTTGTATCCTAGGTTTATATCTATAACTCGGTTTCTGGTAATAGTGTGTAATCTAGGCCCTGTGTAATAGATTAGTAAGAACCAGACCGGTTCTGGTTCATGTCTTAACACAGAACCGGCCCGTATGTTATTAGCCGAGGTTATAGTTTAGGGTTTATATCTCTCCTCCCGTACTCTCTCTTCCTCACTTACTTTCTTCCTCTCTGCTCTATCTTTGAGCTTCTGTAATGCTCGATCAAAAATGATCTTCACTCTGAATAAGAAGTTTAGTTTGTTTCTTTTCTTGTGATTCGGATCGACGTTGTCAGGTTTCGATGTCGGTGTACTCCGGGTTAGGTGTTGAAGGCATTGGATAGCATATGTTGAAGTTTCCTAAGGTGGTAATAGGTCATATCTCACTTAAGTTCTAATCTTATCTTATTCCCACTTAACTCATTTATTCACCAAGCATGCATGTAATGCGGTAAGCAAGCAATTTTATTACTAAGTGGTTATAGCGGTACCTGGCCTCGATGAGGGTTCAGGCTCATCGTCCCGGTCCACCATGTGTAGAGTGGGTCCCGCCTTCTGGGCTATCCGTGGGTTCTTATCTGCAGCTTGCTGCACCCTTCTCTGACCGTCAGATCCAACTCCCTGATCGGTTTTGCCCTTGCCCTTCATCTCGGGCCTAAAGGCTCTGCTAGCGGGGTTCCGGAAGCACTCGTATGCTCGGTGCCCGTATACCCCACAATAGTTGCACTCCACCTTGTTCCCCTTACAATCGAGCCCGGGGTGGTCCTTGTGACACCACTGACAGATGTAGCGTCGCTGGTAGCCACCACCACCTCCGTTATCAGTCTCAGATCCTGATCATTCACAATATTAGTACTCATATCTTAAATGGTTGCTAATTATCTCTTAACTCACTCAATTTTAACTTCTTTACCCTTTGGCGCCCTCGAGCGCAGGGGCTTAGCTGCATATGCATATGTCAACTTCAGTGGCTCTTCCGGAGCCTTCTCTTTTTCCTCCTTCCCCTTTTGGTTCTGACTTTTTTGGGTTTGAGGCTGGTACTTCTGTTTCTTGTACCCACCTTGCCCTTGGTTCTCCGTGCTCTTACCGGCACTCTTCCTCTTAGCATTTTCCTCGTCCCTCAGCTGGACGGTTATCTCGACCTTAGAAGCGGCATGATAGCACTCCTGCTTTCCAAAGTATTAGTTACTCTTATTTCTCACAATTTAAATCTTACTCATTTACTTACTCATATCTCAACCATTCTCATTACCTGCAAGGTAGTATAGCTTGTCGGCCCCATGCCGTAGCGGAGTCGATGGCTAAGCCCGCCATAGAAGCGGTCCACCAGTATCTGGTCTGAATATCCAAGACCTGGCAGAAGACGGAGCAAGGCGGTGAACTCTGAGTAATACTCGTCCACCATCATCTTGTCGGTCTGCTTAAGCGCATCCAACTGCAAGCGCTTCTTCGTCTGGACATGGGCGGGGTAGTACTTTGCTCATAGCAATGCGGTGTACTGCTCCCAGCCGAACTCTGGATTGGCCACATGCTCGGCCCTCAACAGCTTCCACCAATCGCCTGCCGCCCCTTTCAAGTAGAACGCAGCCAGGCACACCTTGATCCCAGCAGGGACATCAAGGGTCTCGAAGGCGGTCTCCAACTCAGAGATGTACGCCTCGAGCTTGGCGGGATCAGTCTCCCCCTTAAAATGTGCGGGTCGAAGTCTATAAGGCTCTTCACCCAATTTGGTTCCGGGGCTGTGGCGGTGGAGGTGGTGCACCAACACCAGGCTGATAGCCCATATGCCCTAATGCGGCAGCCATGATCTCTGCGATCGTCTGCCCTTCCGGTATCTCTGAAGCATCGTTGCCTCTGCCACGGCCTCAGCCTCTCCTTCCTGACATCTGAACAATCACAACTCACATTAGGTTCGTATTCACCACTGTTTCGGTTAACGAATTATAACGTCCGTAGACGGAAAAGACGATCCACACTAAATAGTGGTCATCTGACTCTACTCACTCTAACAGCTCACACCCTTAACCCATCACTTATTTCTTAACTTATATCCTAACTCGGTGGTCACTTATGTCCGGTGTTTCTTGATCAGAGCGTAACTACGCTCTGATACCACTTTTTGTAACACCCTGTCCAAAGCCAATCGTGATCATCGAAAAACTTAACAACTTAATCACAATGATCGCAGTAGAATAAACTAACACCGGGACCTTGCCACGGTCTGATCAAAAGAACATACCAAACTTTACTAATTTACAACACTTATCAAAATATACATACCATCCAAAATGCCCACCAACCGAGTTTGAGTATCTCAAGTGACAACATAAACTTCCATCAGTTTAAATATAAACAGATAGGCGCACATGCGCAACCCGTGCTCAAAAATAAATAACCCATCCTAAGTCTAACCACTCCTACTCTCGTGGTGTGACTTCATGGGCCTCTTACCTGCAAGTGTAAAAACAGCCCCCAAAGGGGGTCAGCACGAATGCTGGTACGACCCTCTCGTGGCCCCCAAGCTAACGGGGCTATGGCGACTAATTGTCGATAGCATGGAAATTGATTAGATACACAATCATAATATGAAGTGCAATAAACAACCATCCACAGATGAACATACATAGTTCACACACAAATGAATGACTCAAGCGTTCCCTTACCAAGTGGGTTAGTAACAACCTCCTTCAGATCTAGTTCCACTTAACCTCAGTTCACCTTAACTTACCTCAGTCTTATCCTTATCTTAATCTCAGTATACAAACCGTTTCTAGAATGGAAATGGTTGTATCTTATCTTAAACTTAGGATTTAGGTGATCCTACCGCACCATCTTAATGCCACCTACCTTGGACGGGAGTCCAGTGTAGCTGAGCCGGTAACCGACCCTAGGCAACAAGTCCGAAGACAAGTCCTTAAGCGGAGGGCGGATATGATTCAGATACCGACCCCCTTTCCTTAGCATGCATGACCGGAGTCAGTCCCGGGTTCCTCACCCCCCCCTTAAGTTCCAGTTAGTGAAAATATTACAAACCAAGTGTTAGTTAAACCTTAATGGGTATTAACCAACAAATACCAATACTTAACTCCTTTTCTTAACTCAATAAGTACTAAACTTAGTTAGTAACAATCCCAAATCTCGTGGGTTAGTGTAAAGAAAACACATTCACAACGAGAACAAGTATAACCGGTTGCATGCTTTATCTTGTCTTAGTCATAGCAAATAAACAGATAGCACACAAGCCGAGGGACACCTCGTTAGCAAGCAGGTCACAAGAAAGACTGTACCGTTCACCGTCGACTGTCGTTTGTTTAACCTTCTCCGGGGTCCCAATTCACAAACCTAAAACATTCATCCATTTTAGGCCATTAGTTATTTGCACCTTACTTGACCCATTTAGTCCCTAAAAATTCTCGTCCAGTACTCTCTTAAGTCCTTACCACTTAACCTTATAAACTTAACTTTAAACTTTAAGGTTTATACTTAACTTAACTTAATTCCTTAGGTCCTTAAGTTCCTAATCATCATTTCCCTACTAAGGGCATGCCTTATAACCAATTAACATCTTTAGAATTTAAAATTTCTTTTTTTTTTTTGGCTCGACCGACCTTACCCAAGGTCGGTCCATTCCAGGACATAATACCGTTTGAAAATTTTACCCCGACCGACCTTGCAAGTCCGGTCCCCAAGGTCGGTCCATTCCCGAGAGTTTTCCCCGTGGAAAATTTAGGCCCGGCCGACCTTGTCAATTTCGGTCCCAAGTTCGGTCGATTCCAGAGACTCAATTCGTACACAAAATACAAGCCCGACCGACCTTGCAAGTCAGGTCCCCAAGGTTGGTCCATTCCAGAAACTCTTTCCGGTAGTGTAAACTGAGATCGACCGACCTTGCAGGTCCGGTCCCTAAGGTCGGTCGGCTCCAGTCCTTTGTTTCTAAATTCCCATTTGACTCCAAACTTCACCCCATATATCTTAGTATGTTCTCGCCTCATTTGGGCACTTCAAATACACCTTAAGCCCTCCACAAAACTCATTAAATCACTCACCAATATCCACCTTAGTCATTATGCATTTTCCTTATAATAATGCCAACACTTGTAATGTTTTTCACTAGGCTTCTAAGTGGTGGTTCATACCTATTATAACCACTATGCCATAATGTTTCCTCACCACTATAACATCATCTCCCAAGCATCTTTCACCATCTAAAATTCCTTTATGCAACTACTTAAAGTTCCTTCACAAGTTTATGCCTCCTTCCTCCAACACATTATTTCCTTCCTACTTGTTTACCAATATTTGCCTAAGTCCTAAATACACAAGTATATCCCAAGACATTCATTTGATTCCTAAATCCTCCATGATGATGCCTAAGTCATTCTAACTCATAAAAACACCTTAAACTCACCCTTTTTCATCAAAACGACTCCTAAAGTTTCTTAGTACTTCCTTAGTCATAAAATCTCCTTACACATCTTAAACACTTAGGTTCTTCACTAAATTTTGCCATGGGTTCTCTAGTATATTATTACACCAGAACATTTAGTTTTTCACCATCAAATAGCTATCAACATTCAAATTCTCATTAAACCTCCTTAGCACATATCATACACCAAAACTACACTACATCACAATATAGTGCATAAACTTTAAATTGCTTGGCACTTAGGCCCTTAAATGACTTGGCTCTTAGGCCCTTAAATGCATAAATCTTAAACACTGAATTTCCTCAATATAAATAGCCTTTGACCTGCAAATACACACACCAAGGCTCCCATTGCAATATAAATTCTCTTATAATTCACCTTGTCATTCTTAAACTATCTCCTTTTTCTCATTTGCTCCTTAGTCACAAGTTCACAAGTATAGTCATTGTTTCTCCTAGGTTTTTATAACTCTTTCCCAATGTAAACTCTACACTAAACTCATCACATTTCTAAATCCCATCCCCTTAAACAATAAAACACCTTAAGGTAAGTAATTTACCTTGTTCTTTTACAAGCTCACAAACTTTCCTCCTTAGCCTTTTCCTTGAACAATCTCGGTCACCACTTAAACTCTCCTTGCCAATGTTCTAACCAATATGCAATGACTATAATGAGTGCTAAATAATACATTAACCTTAAGGAACAAACCCTAGGTTAAAAATGTGCTTTAAGGTATTAAATTGATTGTTTTACCTTGGAGTCTTAGAATAAGCTTGGATATGAAGCAAGAAGGACCTCCTCTAGCCCTTGGAGAATAGAAAACAAGCTAGAACAAGGCATAAACATGAAGCCCCATGAGTGATAATTTTCGGACATGTGAAGAAATGGTGGGAACTTGATTTTTCTTACATATTCTTTACCTTAAGAGAATGGAGAAGCTAATGGAGTCTCCAAGCTTGAGTTTCCTCCTCTAATGGTGGTTTGGCTTGGCACCAAATCAAAGCTCTTGAAGTTTTGAAAAGATAGGAAGAAGGAGCTTGAGCTAACTAAGAAGAATATGTGTTTTGTTTTGGTTTTGGAGCTAACATGAGCAAGTAGTGGTCAAACGAAGATGGAGCTAGCATGGAGGTTGAGTTTCACGTCGAAGAAGAAGAGAGGAGCAGCCAAAATCGGTGAGATGAAGAAGGAATGAAGAAAGGAGGAGAGAGGTGGTATAAATGAGATATTTTGATTCCTTAAAAGCAAATAGTAAAACCACTTACTTTTCCTCTTTTTCTTCTAACATTAGTTGGCTACTCTTGGTGACTCACACCCTTAGAAAACCGGCCCCCTCATTATTTTGGCTAGTCATGGTCTTGTTTGACCAATTAATTAGACTTAGTTGATTAAAGACTAAACTAGGCACTATTTGATTACTATTCACAAACTAATGCACATAATTGTGAAATTTTTGATTTCCCATTGATTTAGACTTCCTAATGTGGTACTAATTAGTACACAAGTTAATTAAGGAGAAATCATGGGCATTTAGCCACTTAAAACCCCTTTCTAAGACAATTTTTCAAAAATGTGCTTTAAGAGTCCTTAAAGCACAATTTGTGTTTTAACTTGTTTTTGAGCTTTTTTTTCTTTGGTAATTGACTTACAATGACCATTAGGATATTTCTAAGGTCTTAGAATGATATTTGGGTGCTCACCCAAGTCTCTCCATCCTTAGATCATGTTTTTGCTTAAACTGCTCTTTTGGTGTTTCCTTATGTTTTCTTTGATTAAAAATGTTTCTTAATGTTTCTAAGGCATTATTTAGCCTCCTTATATCTTAGCTTATCACTAAAACACCATATCTAAGTTTGGGGTATTTCAGGTAGATAGGTGTTAAGGCACCCCTAGGACTTAATAACCGGATAGACGAGGCCTACTTTTGTTAGGAAAATTTTTTATCAGCGAAGTACCTTGCCTTATCCTTTCATTCCAAACTTTTCGCATCATTTCCAAAATCCCAAGATACTAATTCAGTTTCCACAATTAACTAATCCATCAAATTTTAGTGAAAACAGATTCATTTGAATAAAACTATGTATACAAACAACCTAAAGCAGAAAGATTCTTGAGGTGGCCACCTAGCTCAACTTCAAAATCTGTGCAAAATTTTTTACCCAAGAATTCAATATTTATAAGCACTCAGAGAAGTGATTCTCTCAATGCAAGAAGACAAATAAAAACAAGTGTGGCATTAAGTGCAACTAGCATATTTTCAGGGAAAGGTCTCTACTTCCTCACACTTAAGAGGAGCAATGTCCTCATTGTTCGAAAATAAATACCAAGAAAAGACCTTGCAAAATATGCCAGACCTATGAAGAATTTCATTCAGGACAATCATGGTCTGATATAAAAATAAGCATTAAGCGTGATAGACTGAACACAAACATTTAAAAATAAAGAAATTGAAACTCCCCTGATATCGTAGATTGAGGAAGGTTCCCTTCCTCACACTTAAGTTCGAACAATGGGGGTAGTAGCGTTCCTCTCACTTGCATTCAAGCAAGTGTCCAGCCTTGGAGATCATCAAATATCATGATTAGAATTTCACCTACACACATTCACAACTACCAAAAATAAACGCTGAAAAAGCGTTGCATTAAAGCACAAACACCATTAAAATAGAACCGTAAACAATAAAATCATATGATCCCCTCTTCAATTGATAGCACATCCTCCTGCCTTTGAATTGTTTTTTTTTTGTAACAACATATATAGGAATAATATGGAAGACAAAACATGAAACAAAAATAGTAGGATAATAAAATTTAACCACTGGGTTGCCTCCCAGTAAGCTGCCCGTATTTTTAGTCTTTGGCTAGACTCTTACTTCGTTATCCTGGATAAAAAATAAAAGTAGACAACAACTTTGACAGGAAAACGAAGTTAGCAGTAATTAAAAGCAAACCACCTGGATCAAAACAAAACGTCACCTCGGCAAATAAAATAGGAAAATGAATACTCCACAAAACCTGGTGTTTGAGGGGATACTGCCGGTAACAGAGTTCTAATAGAAGACCAGGTGGTGATGACTTTTCTTCCTCAAATTGGAGGATGTAAACATCCTCCTCTTGTTGTTGAGGCTTATGGAGGCAGGGTGGATGTTGATGAGAGACTGGTGGTATCGGTGTTCCTTCCTCAGATTCGAGGATGTAAACTTCCTCTCCTGGTTGATGAGGCTCAATATGATAATCCTTTTCTAGCTCGCGGACTGGCTCAGACAAAATATCTTCAAATTTTAATTGCTCCTCTTGTGCTGGGGATGGAGATGGAGGAGAATTGTAACTCTCAGACATTTGCTCCAACTCGACGTCGAAGAAAAATGTCCTGATAAGTTTCTTTATCTCCTCATCAGAACTTGTAGCTTCAAGAATATCTGGCTTGAATCGATCTTCGCTCCTTGGAATCACCACTGGAATCTCTTCTAGCAGGTTGGTCTGACTCGGGAGAAATTCGTCTGGCCCTTGTGTAGATTGTTGTTCATTCTGATTGAAGTAGTCATATCCCAACTGAGCTTCTTTGTACTAGTGTATTAGCCTGGTCGACTTTCCACCAGTACGACTCTCGATTTGATTGTGGAGGTGGTTGATAATCCTTGACCATCCTTTGATATGAGGAGATCTCCTCTTGCACGTGCGTCCATTCCAAATTGATCAACAATCTTCTCACCTCATCATAGCCGCTCTCCATAATCAGTAACTATCCTACAAAAACAAAAATAAAAATACCAAGTAGAATAGAACTAAAAATAGAAAATAAACATAAAAACAAAATAAACTAAATAGAAAAACAAATAAGAAATAAAACAGAGATAAAAGAAAATTGCTAAAATAAATAAAGTAAGTAAAATTAAATAAAATTAAATGAAGCGAAAATAAAATAAAACAAAAATAAAAAAAACTAAACAAAAATCTCAATAAAATTAAAAGCCATCAATTAACCGTGGGTGATACAATGCCGTTAGCCACCCATGTGACTAACAAGGCTACTACTACTACATACAGCATCAGTCTGATGGACCGGAATATCCGAGTACTACACACTTACAATACATACTCCAATTACCACTCAAGTACTAGAACTTCCCATTCATTACAATACTCTATAAGTTCAATACAATATAATACACCGAGTTTACTAAGATCCTTATACAAATACAACACCTCTTTCAATTTCATAGATACTCATTAAGAGTCTAACCATTACCCATTCCTCACAAACTACTTACTTTCTAAGTACAAGGGGTGTGCCACTTAGTACACTTCTACATTCTGTTTCTAACTATTGTTGGAGAAATATTTGACTACTTCTACAACTTAGGTAGTGTACCTATCGTTTTGCGGAATAGTGGATTTGTGGGTTGTCGTACTCTTGGGGTCCTCGCTGTGGATAACTAATAGTGTAGTAAATTGACAGAGACTTCTAGCAAACAGGTTTTATCATTTTTTAGGGAAAGATGCGATTGAAAACTTAATCTAAACAAAACAGTAATAAAAACAATTAATCAAAACAGAATAAAAATAGCAATTGTAAATCTTTTTGTTTTAAAAGAAGCATCCTGGGTTGTTCTGCTCACCTATTTTATCCAATTATATCAATATAAACTTTCCCACTTTAACAATAAACTCAGGAATCTTAATTAGTTCATTGACCGGTCCTTGTACAATAAACCCTGACTAACTTAAACAACAAGCCGCAATCCTTCCCCAAGTCATTATAAATTAATCGCTTTATTACCAATTCCTATTGGAGACAGATTAACCTATAGGCGAGACACGCTTCTAGTCGTTAACCCGTTTTGACTTCCTTTGTCTAGAACCTTGTCTTAGCACCGCATTTCAACAAGAGACTACAAATATCACTTTAATAATTGTACAAGAAGATTAAAGCACATTAAGGACAAGAATCAAAATATTGCATAGATAAGTTATAGTGGAAAGTTTACATAACATAATTATATAAAATAGGCTCACTTCCCAACCCGGGAGGCTAGGTTTATTACTCAGACATTAACAAGAATGAAAATAAAATAAAGATAGAAATAACCATTATTTTGGAGACTGCTGGAGGAGACGGGACTGTGACTCGCTCCTGCTCCAGCTGCTTTTCTTCTCTTCTTTTTATCCTGGTTCTGCTGAGTGGTGGAATGAAGAATAAAAATAAAATGGAGAAGCGGGGGATAAGAGGATGGAATGAGTCGTAGGTGTGGTTTGTATTGTGGTGTTCGATTTTGTTGTGTACGATGGTCTTTTTTCTGATGAAGAAGCAGTGGATTTATATATAAGAAAGGAGGAGGAAGAAGACAGGGCTGAAGCACGCGTGAGGAATTTAAGGAGTGCGGCTCTTGATATTGCTGATGGGGTAGATAGTTGCGTTTGTAGGCGCCGCGCAAATGAAGAAGAAAATGGGGAAGACGGCGCCGAAAGAAATCAGTCGCGTCAATTTTCTGGATCTGGGTTGCATTTACACGCGTCCTTGTTTGTGTCCTTGCATAAATGGGCGGAAACATTAATATGTCCTTGTTTGTGTCCTTGGATAAATGGGCGGACAAATTTGTGAATGGAAATGCCGCGTGTCTTGTTAATATGTCCAGCCTATGTCCTTGTTTGTGTCCGGCCATTTATCCCCGGATGTCTCTAGCGAGTCCATCCTTAGTCTTGTCCGGCCTTTTATCCCCGGACGTCTCTAGCGAGTCTTGTCCTTGCTTATTTGGCCGGACGTCTCTAGCATCTCTTGTCCTTGCTTATTTCCACGGACAGCACACACAGGCCTCTTCTTGTCCTGCCTTATTTGGGCGGACATCTCTATCTCTTGTCCTGCCTTATTTGGGTGGACATCTCTCTTTTCTGTCCTTGTTTGTGTCCAGCCTTTTTTCCCCGGACGCAAACAAGGACGTGTATATTTCTTTGCAAAATTCGATAGACTCCAGATTCTTCGTTTTAGCTCTGTTTCACTCGCCGTTTGTTGCGTTGGAAAGCTTGTGAAGTAAACTATGTGATTCCAAGACTTTTTACTGCATTTGATACATAAAATGTATCAGTTCATATCAAAACATAAATCTAAGAAAAACATATGATAAGGGAGAAATACGACATGATTTGTTATGAAAGTGGGAAGAATTATAGCCCTAAAAATAGATGTATTTCTTACTTATCAACTATCCAAGTGTAGCCACCGGTCTCTTACCTAGACCATATCCTCTTCGGGTACCTGCACACTAAAATCATTGCCCCTAGGGGCTCAGCTTACGCTGAATATGACTTCCGCATACCCCGCGTACTAGAGAGGGTACGCCGACCACTTGGTCGAGTACATGCAATTCATTTTATTCAAACATACATGCATACATGCTCTTATACACAATACTACAATACTACGCAAGGTATACATACATACGCACAGTACAATACATACATGGAAGACAATACAAGTCAACCAATACTTACTTACCATCTTCCGGAATACACATACACAATACATACACATCACATACTTAATACGCAATACGGAGATACACTTCTCCAATTCATACATAAGGCTTGTTAGCTTCTTTACACACCCGGGTTAATCGGGTGTACAATACCTCTTTACTCAAGGTCAAGACTTACACTGGTCAAGACCAATACACATACAATACTTTACTTCTTACTTACTTTACTTAAGTCAAGTCGGTATGACCTCCGGGCAGGGATTACTACATCCCACCACCGGGCTTTAAGGTGGACCACTAATCCAGGATGCTACCCATTCAAGGGATTTGGTCCATGGAAAAGATTACAGCCAGGATTCGGATCCAACCTCTTGTGTTTCCTTATCCTCACGCGTGGCCGAAACTATATCGGACTTCTACTCATTCCATTTTACTCAATACTCAAGTTAGGAGTTAGGTAGTTAGGAATTAGTAGAAGTCATTACACCCATACAAAGGGTTAATACACTACACAAGTACACATCCATTTATACATACACTTCATTCTCATCCATATATTTCATGAATTATACAAACTAAATGTTCAAGAGAATACAACAAGAACAATATAGTCCAAACACAATTAAGTGCAATAAAAGTCCAATTCGTGCATTTATCTTATTTGAGTGATCACATAAGCACACAAATCGGGGTAACCAGGTTAGGATACAGAGCATGAAGAAATCAAACCTTTCACCGTTGATTTACTATATCAGGTGTTCCCTTGTTCCTTTGATTCACTCTCGTTGCTTGAGTCTTATTCTTGAACCTCCGGCTACATGCCAAATGGTTCCATTAATACTAAGCATTACACTACATACATAATTACTACTCCCATACTTACCCCGTTAGTTCGGTTTAACTTAATGTTCCTAAGTGCACAATTTTCTCAAACTTGTTTTCTTACCCATGTGCATACTTTCTTACCATTTCCATCCTATTAATGATGTACTACTATATATACATATACCTATGATTACTATAATCATATCATTTTGTGTTTTTTTTTTTACTCGACCGACCTTACCCAGGGTCGGACCCAAGGTCGGTCGAAGTTAGTATGTTTCATCGCTGGAAAATTCTGGTCCGACCGACCTTGCAAGTCCGGTCCTAAGGTCGGTCCATTCCAGTGAGTTACATAACGGGAAAATTTTAGGCCGACCGACCTTGCAAGTCCGGTCCCCAAGGTCGGTCCATTCCAGTAGACTTCCCATCTTTGTATTTTAAGGCTCGACCGACCTTGCAAGTTCGGTCCCAAGGTCGGTCCGGCCCAGTACTTCAGTTTTAAAATCTGTTTTCAGTTCTCTACTTTACCCATTGCTTCCCCAATCTTCCTACATGTAATCCCACATGTTTTAACACTACTTAGGCCCTCAAAATTGCCTTAGTTCCTCCACCAACTTCATTACTCATTCCTCAATCAACTTACACAATTTCCTCAATTCTTTTTCAACATATGCAACAGTTTTTGTTTCTCTTATGCTACAGATTTTTAAACCAACTTCCACCATCCAATACTTCCTCTACCAATACAACTCCTAGCATCCCAAGTACTTTACCTTACCACTCCAATTCATTTCCAAGCAACTACACTATCAATACCCAAGTCCAACACTCATTTTACCAATTCTTGCACACTAATTTCTTCTAACTTCTCCAATGCACTTTAATACATTTTGCTACAGATTTTACACTCCTATATCCTCATACCACAACTACCATCCCATGGTTACTAAACATCCTTACTCAATCCAATACACACCTTGGTTTTCCCATTCACCAAGTCATCCATAAATACACATTTCCTACTAAAATTTTGCCATGGTTTACCTAGAATTCTAACTTCTCCACATACATACTTTCTCACCAAATTTATTCCTATTCTAACCACACCCATACAAGGGTCCTACCAGCAATCAATGCAATACTAATTCATCAATACTTCCTCAATCCACAATACTAATACAATACACAATGTATTTGGCTCCAAAGCCCAATCACATACCAGCTCATAATACTCAAACTTCCAAACATACTAATACAATATTTGGGTTCTTTAAATTGGTTTACCCATTCCCATTACTCTAATGCATTAAAATATAGCATTAAGAAGGAGCTCTTACCTTGAGCTTATAATTTTCTTCTTTCTTTTCCAATTCTTCTTCTTCTCTCTTTCTTGCACAAATCGGTCACATAGGGAATGGAGTTGCCATACTCCATTCCCATCACCCAAAGCACACAAAAACAAGTGTAATTAAAATACTAACCCTTAGATTAATGCTAGTTCATTGAAATACTTAAACAAAATTTCCAGGGTTTACCTTTTGAAGCTTTTAGGAGGGGTTTTAGCCCTTGGCTCAAGAAGGTGATTCCACCACCAATGCAATGTTGGAGTTATGATCAAAAGAGAGAGAAAATAGAGCATTACAAGGGGGTAGAAATCGGTTACAAAGGAAGATGAAGGAAACATGAGTTTTTCATGTAGATTTTTACCTTAATGGAGAGAGGAAACTCCAAGCTACACATTGATGCTATTTCCTCTTTGAATGGGAAAAACCCATGGAGATGAACTTCCTCATTTTTGGATTTTGAAAAGAGAGGAGTGTAGAGGATGATGAGGAGAGTAAGATTATGTACTTATTTTAGCATTTGGAGCTCAAATGAAGATGAAGCATGGAGAAGAAGAGGGGAAGCCATTGTTGCTTCCTTTGGGAGCTTCAAAATCACCCACCAGCAGAGAGAGGAGAGGGAGATCGGCTGGGAAGAAGAAATGGGGGAGAGAGAATAAAGAAATGAGAGAGTGAGAAGTGAGAGAAAAGGTAAGTACATTTTTACTTTTTCCTCTTTTGCTTTTTGACTCCCTTATTTAATTAGCTAGTTACATGTGTGTGTGAGGGGTTGTTTAACCCATTAAAAATCGGCCCCCTACTGTTGTACTAGTTGGAGCGTTTTTCGTCTTTTACAGAAAATGCTCGTTATTTTACCTGGTTTTGGTATTATTCACTAACCGGGCCTGTTTTCTGGAATCTTCTCGTTTCTTTAATTTTATTGCTTATTAAGCTTTCATTAATGCTTAATTATTTGCATTTAATGATTCATAATTTTTACGGGTTTGTTTGGCCACTTAAAATCACGTTTTCGGGTTTTCTCGAAAAACGTGCGCTAAAGCTTTATTAGTGTTTTAATACATTATTTGGATCCGTTTTCTTCGGGAGTTGTTCCCATATATTATTTAGGCCTTATTAAGCCTTTAGAATCCATATAATACTCTAACCGAGGTCTCATACCTCCTATGGTTATTTAATGGTCATTTAGCGTTTTTCGATTTTAAGCGTTTCTTACTTTCTTTTTTTGGATTTATTTTCCTTACCAATACTACTTAGGCGTTATTAGGCTCTTAAATACCTATTAGGATAATTTTATTCGCTATATTTAAGTTCGGGGTATTTCAATCTACCCCCCTTAAGAACTTTGTCCTCAAAGTTGCTCAAGGTTATATGATTACTACATTCACTCATTCATACGCTTCTAATGCCAAAGATCATACATTCTTCCTCCTTACAAATCCCAATCCGTTACTCAAGGTTCCTACATACCATACCATGCCAATGTACACTAATTACTCCAATCCACATTACTAAAACCATCCGGTTCCTCATTACAAAATTTATACGTACATACAGTGCAAAGCTATCCCCAAAGCAATGTAATACACATTACAATCCCGCAGGCACTCAGGTCATCTAGACACAGAACTCCTCTATGTCCCACTGCCCTTGGAATAACACAACATGATACACTACTATCTTCTCCCGTATGAGCTTTTAACAATTTCTCAATCTCCAGTCTAAGGGAAATACTTCACTACTACTGATTTGAAATTTTCTAAAACACACAACTCCAAATTCCAATTTATATTCATTACTTCTATCCTATGTGTGATTCTTGTGACCACTTGAGGGGAGCTTCAAGAATCATTCGACCCTGATGTGATCAGCATCAGTGTTGAACTATCTTTCCACCCTAATTCGTGTTCGGTTTCCCTTGATCTGATCAGGATCAAGTTCGACTTCCCACATCAGTTTCAAACAACAAATAATTCAATTATTTTCATTTTCTATCTTTTTACTCTTCCTAGTCATAATTACAAATTCATACAACTCCAAGGGATGGAATTCAGTCCATCAATCATTCTCAATCTACTTCCCAAATACTTTACTTCGAGGTTCAATGCCTACGACTCATTTCATTGCCTTTCACTACTTTCATCCATTACTCTCCATCATCCCAAATATTCTAGCTACAGAATACGACGCCTACTGAATCCAGTCGTCCTCAATTTACTTCCAATGACTTACCTACGAATACACTACTCATGGCTACATTCATCTACTCTCAATCAATTTCGTACTACTTCTTCAAAGGTTACAATACTTGTGGAGCTCCGTCCACTACTCATTCTCAATTCTCTAAAACAATCACCTCGGGAACTCAATTCCCTCTAGGTTATACATCGGTTTTATACCGACTCATGCTATGGTATTTGCATCTCTCGTGCCTAATTACCACAATTACAATATGCATGAATACTTATGTTAATTTAATATAGTACCAATCATCAATTTGATTCTCATTTGTGTTATGCACATTATAGTTTAAGTGTTTTATTCATGAAACTTATACTAAGCGGTTTTCGCTCTACCCCCCTTAAAAGGGATTACGCCCACGTAATCTACCATATGTTATTATTGAACATTGGTTATTTAATTCGGGCACTCTGAAGCATTTTAGCTTCACTATGGTTTATTATATAACGTACTCTGGTCAAAGGGTCCTAACCATACTAATGGCTTAGTCTTTGCACCCATAATTCCTATATGAGTTTATTTAACTCATTATTAATTCGGTTCTAGCCTATTAGGCTTCTTGGCATTAATAGCCATTCGCTTATGCTTACTAGGTAAATTAACCTCTTAGCTAGGGCCCACTAGCTTCTGCTGCGCGACCCTGATAACTTGGGTTACTCACCCTTCATGTTATCCTAAGTGTGTTATACATCACCTTTTATCCCTCTATTGTGGAAATAAGGTTTAGTAAACAAGTGTGGTATTCTTTTACCATGTTTGGATTCGATGGGTTTAGATTTATAACCAGCTCTCTGGTAATCTATTTTGCATACTATTCGTGCTTCCACAATTATTCACTAAGCTCCTCCGACTTATTGTCGGGCGAGGTTAAGTCACTACTTAGTTGCAGTGCTTCCTCTGTTGTCAGTAGCTTCTGGATTATACTAGTTTCTCTGGTTTAATACAAGTGTTCTTTACTTGTATGACCTTGCATTTTGTATGCGTTGGTCCTACTGACTTTCTTAAGTCTCCTTTTACCTTTTCATTCCACTGGAATTCACATCTTGTGATTGTTAGTGTGTTTTACACTGTTCGTGCTTCTTTGGCCTCAGGCCGCACGGTTTGTTGCTAAGCTTGCTTAACTGGCTTATGCCACATTTGTTGGTGAAAAGAAGGGTTTACTACGATTTACATTCTCCATATCCCTAACTATCCCACTAGATCATTAGCTGCACAAGTGCAATACCAAAACACTCAGTCATACAGAGTGCAGAGGCGTAAACACTTGACAATAAATCACTTGTGTGATCGCATAGGAATAAATAATTCTGCCTGTCTCCTCATACCTATACTCCGTGTCATTTTCTACTAGTTTCTCATAGCGGTCGCTTGTTGCGCACCGTATTCTTACTCATTGTTCGACATCGTTTTTACTGTTTCTGTTACTATGGTAGTTCTTCCTTACTCATTGCCATTGTCATTGGCACCATTCATTATGGTGTGAATACACTAGGAGTTTCCTAGTTTTGCTTACATGACGGTTGTCGTAGCATACCGCAGTGTTGTCATTTTAATGTGAAGATGTTCTTTTTCCATTTAGGTTCTATGTGTAGGTTAGCTTACCTCACATTTCTTCCCCATTTATGATACAATTTACCAAGTATCTTGGTTGAAACTAGGTGAAGTAATTTGTCGGGTTACAAGCTCTCTTGAGCGTCGGTCATTCCTGGTGTGCAATGTTCATTCACGTTAATTGTTTTTGACAATTATCGTCTTTCCAGTGCTGAGCATTGGTTATAGGCTCTAGCTGTGTAGTTTTCTTTTGTATGTACACCACCGGGACATCCCAAGAAGCTTCAAGGGTTTTCTGGTCCCGTTCTCTAATTAAAGAGTATTCTATCACTGGTAGGTGAAAGTTCTCGTTGAGGGGTGTATTTCCACTCATAGGTCTCATGACAAGGTTTATCCATGTTAGTATTTATACAATGGTTCACCACATGCTTGGGTGCATATGGAGTATACTTACTCCTTCGAGCTTCGATGCTCTTAAGCGATGTGCTTCTACAGTCCACAGCCTCTTGTAGGTGTAGTGGTTTGGAAATCTCATTTCCTTATTCGTTGTCTCTTGGCAATATCTATGCACAAGTTTTGTTGTTATGGTAGACGGAAGCCTTTCTAAGGGTTCGCATCATCACCACATTAGTGGTCTTCGGTTAGTGAGAGGTACCTTTCCTCGAGTCTCCGTAGTGTCCAAGTGTGGACTAGGCCATTATTGGCATTATTATGATTCCTATGCCACTGTGCTACCATTGCTACAGAAGGCATGAAAGGCAATTAAAAGCTTCGTCAGCTGTATACTAGGCTGATGCTCCAGTGACAGTGACATTGAGGTAGCCACTACTCCAAGCCACTCATTATGTTGAGCTCAAATTGGGTGGTTCAGTTGTCGATCTGTTTATCGTGTGAAGCAATATCTTTTGCAAGTCTTGTTACTATATGGTGTAGGTTTTGCAACCGCTTAAGTTTACATAGTGTAGTTGGTTCATGGCTTTTAAACCTCATTGCTGCAAGCTATGCTCTTTGCAAGCTGCTTAAACATGTTTCCATTCCTTGTATACCCCATAGGTTAGAGGTATTACTGGCTCTATGGCAAGCCGTGACATCACGCTTCCGTTCATAGGAGGCCCTTTCTTGCATTCTGATGTTAATCAGTGCCTTTCAATGGTTAAGGGTATTTCCTGTTAAGTTAAATCCTCTCGGTGTCCTAACCGGGTGTTCATTCTAGTTGTCGTGCTCTTATCATGATGCTTTGTTCGATTGTTGTCAACTCAGACACCCTTTTAGGATTGCCCCTGGGTGTTGTTAGTTTTGCCGTTCCATCCGGCTAATGTTTATGATACATTGTGTCCACTATACCGCCTTATGGTATCGTAGTTTGGGTTATCCCCTTTTAGGGTCATAACGTCTCCCATTCTTGGGTAGACTGTTTATACTTCCTCCTAGTATTCTTGACTAGGTTTACATTCATCACTAATGATGGATTGTGCTCCTTGGTAGTTTGTGATTGCTCTTGGGGACTCCATCCCGTTGGTTGAGCATCGTTGTATTCACATTAGGCATTTGCCTTACTGTATTTAGGCTGGGTATCCCTTCCAGCTGCCATGTATTGACTTGAAGTCTTGAGACATATCCAACGTCGATACTCACTAGCCTGTGCTCTTTGCACTTCCTAGTTCTTATTCCTTATCTTCAGATAGGTTCTCTGAGTTCTTCTTACTTATTTCTTAACTGAGTTCCTTCTTCTTGATCGTCTGTGGTGTCCAGCTGTTCTAGTTTGAACTTACCGATGGTCCGTAGAACGGAGTTGACTACTTCCTGTGTTTCGTGCACTACATGTATACATATGTGGGGTACCATGTTGATACGTTACCACTTACCTAACTATATGTCAGGCCCACAAGCTCATTCGGAGTGCGGTCGTCCCACATCCCATAATTAGGTACACTCGTAGTGCTCGTCACACGCCTAGGTGAAGTATTCTATTGTCAACTCCGCTTGTATCATTCTATGATACTCACCGTAATTCTGTTGGTTTGGTTTTAAAATTCAAGGTTTAAAAGAAGGTTTGTGGTTTTGAAAGAAAAATTTGAGTTTTGAAACAATGGTTCGGTGTTAAAAGAAGTTTCTCATGGCGTGGCCATGTTTGAGGTCTTGACCAAGTCCAGCTTCTCACTGACTGGTATGTTCTAAATACAGTGGTCGGCCATTAGGCCTTTCCAAGGTTCCATTCTTAGAGTTTTTAGGATGCTTAATCCTATAGCTGCTTCATTGCAGTCACGGTACATTACTATGTACCTGTGGTGTGTTAGAGTTCCTCTACATGTTCCCGTTCTTACTGCACTTGTCGTGGCAAGTGTCTGGTATTGGTGGTTTTTGGGTAATCCTATACCGATCATGGTATGGTTTCCACTCATATTTGATAGTCTTGTTGACTCTTCCCTTGATCTTATTGATCTATGTTTGGGATATTTGATCTTCTATGTAGTTTTTCAGTGATCTTAACGTGAATGTCATCGATCTGGGTACTTCTCCAATCCTTGGAGATTCCCATTTATTCGTCTTATGTTTTTCCTTGTTGCTCGTTCCCACTGTTTACCGTGGTTATTGAGCCTTAGCTTGTTTATGCACTACTCTTGTAGTCCTATCGGATTATATCTCGTGGATGTTCTTGTAGCTGTGTAAGCTAGGTCAGCCAGGTGTTGTAACCTTAATGGCGTTACAGTTTTGGAGTTAACCACTCCCGACTATGTCCTTAGTCAGCTTGCATACCGTTAGTGGTGTTATTTAGCTATTGTTGTCCCGTAGTCTTGTGTCTCGGGTTTTGTTACAGTTCCTTTTTCCGCTTTGTTGCACGCTTAGTGCTTCTTTTCCTGCTGCTGGTTGACTAGCCAGGTTCGTGACTGTTAAGCAGGTAGCCCCATGCTGTTGTAAGTTGTAGCCTCTTCATAGCTGGAGTGCTCATTTTACCACTATTAAGTGCGGGTATTGTTGTCCAACCGGGATCCATCTCCGGGACTCCCAATTCCTGGAATCTTCTATATGTCGGTTCTTGTTTACCGTACCATGAGTTCACAACTGCCAGATCGGGTTTTCCCGAGTATGAGAGGACTTTTCTTCTCTCTGGCGCCCTTTCCCAAGTTATACAATTGGTTTGTGGAGGGCGGGTCTGATGTTGTAGGTATCCGGTACACACCGGGAGTTCCTAACTGGCATATCTCTAATGCTAACACTCAGCCCTTAGCCCTAAGCTTCTAATTCCTAACTCGGTATTTCCTAAACTCGGTATTTTCAGTCGCTCTGATACCACTTTTTGTAACACCCCTACCGCTAATACCGTCATTACCGTCTAATCACAACATACTTACATACCTGCGCAGCGGTTACTTACATACACAACGGTGGGTGATACAATGTCGTTAGCTACCCACGTGACTAACAAGGCTACTACAACTACATACAACATCGGTCTGATGGACCGGAATATCCTAGTACTACACACTTACAATACATACTCTAATTACCAATCAAGTACTAGAACTTCCCATTCATTACATTACTCCATAAGTTCAATACAATATAATACACCGAGTTTACTAAGATCCTTATACAAATACAACACCTCTTTCAATTTCATAGATACTCATTAATAGTCTAACCATTACCCATTCCTCACAAACTACTTACTTTCTAAGTAACAAGGGGTGTGCCACTTAGTACACTTCTACATTCTGTTTCTAACTATCCAAGTGTAGCCACCGGTCTCTTACCTTGACCATATCCGCTTCGGGTACCTGCACACTAAAAACGTTGCCCCTAGGGGCTCGGCTTACGCTGAATATGACTTCCGCATACCCCGCGTACTAGCGAGGGTACGCCGACCACTCGGTCGAATACATGTAATTCATTTTATTCAAACATACATGCATACATGCTCTTATACACAATACTACAATACTACGCAAGGTATACATACATACACACAGTACAATACATACATGGAAGACAATACAAGTCAACCAATACTTACTTACCATCTTCCGGAATACACATACACAATACATACACATCACATACTCAATACGCAATACGGAGGTACCCTTCTCCAATTCATACATAAGGCTTGTTAGCTTCTTTACACACCCGGGTTAATCGGGTGTACAATACCACTTTACTCAAGGTCAAGACTTACACTGGTCAAGACCAATACACATACAATACTTTACTTCTTACTTACTATACTCAAGTCAAATCGGTATGCCCTCCGGGCAGGGATTACTACATCCCACCACCGGGCTTTAAGGTGGCCCACTAATCCAGGATGCTACCCATTCAATGGATTTGGTCCATGGAAAAGATTACAGCCAGGATTCGGATCCAACCTCTTGTGCTTCCTTATCCTCACGCGTGGCCGAAACTATATTGGACTTCTACTCATTCAATTTTACTCAATACTCAAGTTAGGAGTTAGGTAGTTAGGAATTAGTAGAAGTCATTACACCCATACAATGGGTTAATACACTACACAAGTACACATCCACATATACATACACTTCATTCTCATCCATATATTTCATGAATTATACAAACTAAATGTTCAAGAGAATTCAAAAAGAACAATATAGTCCAAACACAATTAAGTGCAATAAAAGTCCGATTCGTGCATTTATCTTATTTGAGTGATCACATAAGCACACAAATCGGGGTAACCAGGTTAGGATACAGAGCATGAAGAAATCATACCTTTCACCGTTGATTTACTGTATCGGGTGTTCCCTTGTTCCTTTGATTCACTCTCGTTCCTCGAGTCTTATTCTCGAACCTCCGGCTACATGCCAAATGGTTCCATTAATACTAAGCATTACACTACATACATAATTACTACTCCCATACTTACCCCATTATCCCGTTAGTTCGGTTTAACTTAATGTTCCTAAGTGCACAATTTTCTCAAACTTGTTTTCTTACCCATGTGCATACTTTCTTACCATTTCCATCCTATTAATGAGGTATTACTATATATACGTGTATAGGTATATATACATATACCTATGATTACTATAATCATATCATTTTGTGTTTTTTTTTACTCGACCGACCTTACCCAGGGTCGGACCCAAGGTCGGTCGAAGTCTGTAAGTTTCATCGCTGGAAAATTCTGGTCCGACCGACCTTGCAAGTCCGGTCCCAAGGTCGGTCCATTCCAGTGAGTTACATAACGGGAAAATTTTAGGCCGACCGACCTTGCAAGTCCGGTCCCCAAGGTCGGTCCATTCCAGTAGACTTCCCGTCTTTGTATTTTAAGGCTCGACCGACCTTGCAAGTTCGGTCCCAAGGTCGGTCTGGCCCAGTACTTCAGTTTTAAAATCTGCTTTCAGTTCTCTACTTTACCCATTGCTTCCCCAATCTTCCTACATGTAATCCCACATGTTTTAACACTACTTAGGCCCTCAAAATTGCCTTAGTTCCTCCACCAACTTCATTACTCATTCCTCAATCAACTTACACAATTTCCCCACTTCTTTTTCAACACATACAACAGTTTTTGTTTCTCTTATGCTACAGATTTTTAAACCAAATTCCACCATCCAATACTTCCTCTACCAATGCCACTCCTAGCATCCCATGTACTTTACCTTACCACTCCAATTAATTTCCAAGCAACTACACTATCAATACCCAAGTCTAACACTCATTTTACCAATTCTTGCACACTAATTTCTTCTAACTTCTCCAATACACTTTAATACATTTTGCTACAGATTTTACACTCCTATATCCTCATACCACAACTACCATCCCATGGTTACTAAACATCCTTACTCAATCCAATACACACCTTGGTTTTCCCATTCACCAAGTCATCCATAAATACACATTTCCTACTAAAATTTTGCCATGGTTTACCTAGAATTCTAACATCTCCACATACATACTTTCTCACCAAATTCATTCCTATTCTAGCCACACCCATACAAGGGTCCTACCAGCAATCAATACAATACCAATTCATCAATACTTCCTCAATCCACAATACTAATACACATACACAATGTATTTGGCTCCAAAGCCTACAATTCACATACCAACTCATAAATACTCAAACTTCCACAACTACATTACTAATACAATATTTGGGTTCTTTAAATTGGTTTACCCATTCCCATTACTCTAATGCCTTAAAATATAGCATTAAGAAGGAGCTCTTACCTTGACCTTATAATTTCCTTTTTTCTTTTCCAATTCTTCTTCTTCTCTCTTTCTTGCACAAATCGGTCACATAGGGAATGGAGTTGCCAAACTCCATTCCCATCACCCAAAGCACACAAAAACAAGTGTAATTAAAATACTAACACCTAGATTAATGCTAGTTCATTGAAATGCTTAAACAAAATTTATAGGGTTTACCTTTTGAAGCTTTTAGGAGGGGTTTTAGCCCTTGGCTCAAGAAGGTGATTCCACCACCATTGCAATGTTGGAGTTATGCTCAAAATAGAGAGAGAAAATAGAGCATTACAAGGGAGTAGAAATCGGTTACAAAGGAAGATGAAGGAAACATGAGTTTTTCATGTAGATTTTTACCTTAATGGAGAGAGGAGACTCCAAGCTACACATTGATGATATTTCCTCTTTGAATGGGAAAAACCCATGGAGATGAACTTCCTCATTTTTTGATTTTTAAAAGAGAGGGGTGTAGAGGATGATGAGGAGAGTAAGATTATGTACTTATTTTAGCATTTGGAGCTCAAATGAAGATGGAGCATGGAGAAGAAGAGGGGAAGCCATTGTTGCTTCCTTTGGGAGCTTCAAAATCACCCATCAGCAGAGAGAGGAGAGGGAGATCGGCTGGGAAGAAGAAATGGGGGAGAGAGAATAGAGAAATGAGAGAGTGGGAAGTGAGAGAAAAGGTAAGTACCTTTTTACGTTTTCCTCTTTTGCTTTTTGACTCCCTTATTTAATTAGCTAGTTACATGTGTGTGTGAGGGGTTGTTTAACCCATTAAAATCGGCCCCTACTGTTGTTGTAACGCCCCTATTTAACATATTTATAAAATAAAATACTAAAGATGTACAGATCATCGGGTTCCAAACACCCGGTACCAACCTCACCAAAACACAACTTAATGATTACAAAAGTCACGGCCTGAACCACGAGAAAACTTTAACAAAAATAAGCAGTAATAAAACGTATAAACTCTCCAAGCCTAATCCCATCCCAATCACTCTTTCTCTTCGTGGCCACCTGTAAGATAACACGTACCTGCAAGATAAAACCAGCAGCCACCCCGAGTGGGTGGGTCAGTTCCCTGGAATGGAACTGGTACGATCTTCCAAAAACAACTTAAAATACAATTCTTATATAAATAATAACTTGAAAACAAACACTTAAAACACTCAGAGGAATAAAGCATTTCACAATTCACCAAATCAAAATATCAAGATAAAACAAAAGTTAATCACTGAAAGATAAAGTTAGTGAACAAAATCACACCATGAATTAGTGGACATCCATTTCCTTAGTTAAACCCAATTCCCGTTAGGAGTAGAAAACTCAGATAGTCACAAGGACTAGGAATGATGAAATAGATCCAAGAATCAAGAACTCAAGAGTGGAATAATTTAACTGGGAGATGTGGCCCCCACCGCCAAATATCAATGTTCGTATGGACGAGGGATATACAGCCCCTGCTGTCATAATATCAATGTCCTAGTGGACGAGGGATATACAGCCCCTGCTGTCAAATCAATGCCCCTATGGGCGAGGGATATACAGCCCCCTGCTGTTACCATTAAAGACGCGCGCACGTCGAAAGAAAGATTTCCAAGAATGACCTTTTCCAAATTCCCACTAGACCACCACTACCCAGAGCAATACCAAAACTCAGTCCTACAGAGTGCAGAAGCGTAAACCCTAAGCAGTCAATGTCTAACGGGACACCAAATAGAAAGAACCAATACCCATGTAAATTTCATGCTCAAGGCTCAGTTAGTCACACAAGCTGAGTTAGTCACACAACCAATTCCTTTTTAGAAATCCCTCTTAAAGTCAGTTAGCGTTTCCAAAACATTCCACAAGTCAATCATCAAAAATATCGGAGTACGAGAAATCGTACCTGGTAAGTGAAGCACAATAACTAACTCGTAAAAGTGATTCCCCAACAGTAACCTATAATTAAGGTGTTCCAAATGTCGATTAGTTAAGAGACTTATAAACTTAACAACCTTCTTCACTTACTGACTAATAGTTCTAGGTTTACCCTTATTCTTTTACAAAGGTTTGGGCTCGACTTGTTAACTAAATCCTTTGTTAGGCCCATCTTATTTAGTTTGGAATGATTTAGAATTTATTCCTGAGAGTGGCCCAAACTCTCTTTGGATTGTTAAAGTGGGCTTTTGGAGTTCATAGACTTGGGCTTAATGGGTTAGCCCAAGACCGGGTTAAGTTATGTTGTGTAATTACTCTTGAATTATTAGTGATTATTTAATCACTCACTGACTAAAACCTAAGGTTTAATATATATATATAACCTACTTATTAAACTATCACAAGGATTATTATTTCCTCAACCATATTAATGTATTTATATACATGTATATTCATATATATATGTATATCTTTATGTATTAAAATTTATCCATAGCATCTTAGGAAATTTTTACTATATTTATTAATGTTCCATAACTTCTAGGCTTAACGCAACTGACTTAAGGTTTATAACATAATGTGTTTCCTTGATTTATTAAATATATTAAGTATACCCGTATTAGGAATTACTAAGACATTTCCCTATGTAATTCACCATATTTAAACAATCTATTAATACAACCTTAAACTGTATTCTAAGTATATTTCATAAAGTATTTCTTTTACCATATCTTAAGGTTCTAGCTCTTATAAAGTTTAGTTATTATAAGTGGTACTTTAATTAGTTCCCTGATTTACTTTAAGTTACATCTTAATTCTTTTTTTTTAAAATGCGTATCAAATAATATTTATATATATTTGTTCCTTAGTTTATTTAAAATATTAACCCCCATATAATATAATAAACAAAATATAGGATAATTAAATTCCTTAATTTATATAAGTTCCTACTTAAGTAAGTAAATATACATATATGTAAATAATTTCTTTTCTCTTAAAAGCTAATACAAAACATTTATAAACTTACTGTTATACAATGTTAATTTAGTTCCCTTTATTTCCCCCAGCTTAAAAGTTAATTAACCAACCTTACTTTAATTTTTGATTACATTAAAAACTTTATATTATAGGTTATTCTTATGAAAAACTCATAAACACAATTTTAAAACCCTTTACCACTGCTCAAAAAATCCCAAATTTAATATACAGTAACTATAACATTTTAGACATATTATAAAATTTTTATTTCATAAAAATATCTTTTTAATTTAGCCAAATAATTCCAGAAAACCCGTAACTTGTAAAAATCATAACTTATGTTTAAAAACTCCAAAACCATAATAATTTACATCAAAATAAACTAGATAAAATAAGGAATCTATGGCTAAAATTTCAAGTCAAAATACATTCGGGAAGATATTTAAATTAACCCGGCAAGTTAAGGCTATTTACTGGAATTTACTAAAACCCTAAAACAACTTTAAATCGCCAGATCTAATCTGGACCGTCCAATCCTTTAAACTCTGATCGGACGGTCCCTGAAACTCAAGTTCTTCCCCGATTCTAAATTGCGACCCGAGTACTAAATCGATGATAACTCCTAATCTACAGAACGAAATTGAGTGATTTTTGTTTCTATGGATTCGTAATCAAATTCCGGTTCTATTGGTACCGATTTCCCCAATTTTAATGCAGAGTTCATCAAGATTCGAATTTGATTCGAGAGTTAGGGTTCTTATTAGTTTCTGAGTTCAATTCGAAAACAAATCCGACGAATTCCCTTAATATGGCACGTAATTGATTCAATTAAAACATGGGTTAGGTCGAAAACAACACTACCAACAACATTATCGGAGCAATTTGATCGGAAACTCACCGGAATTGCTCGAATCGAAGCGATTTCAAGATCGGGTTCTGGAAAACTGTTCGAGCTTGACCGTTTGGGTAGCCTACTTTGCGACTCTATAACTTGGGGTACAGATGGAGTTAGACTTTGTTCTTTGGCTCAATCGAAATATGGGACATAGATCTACACAATGATAACAAGAACTCAATCTAATTTGCATTATACAGAAAGAAAATTGACCCGAAAGTTACGAGTTTACCTGTCGTTTTTCTATGATTTATGTGCTGAAAAATCAGAGACTTTGGGCGACTATATCTTCCAAACGGTTACGAATCAGGCTTGGGAATAAACATGAAAGTTGTAGATGGATTAGAGATCTACACAACGAGCTATAGAAATCGAAATTTGGTTGAAAGACGAGGAAGTTATGGCAAGACGAACTTTACCTGTAATCGAATGAAAACTGGAATCTGGGTTACGAACTCGAAAGCTGGCAACTTTGGATCAACTTTCCCGTCGATGTAGAATGAGTTAGGGCTTGTATGAGTTATGGTTGTAAAGAGGGAATTAAGGAGAAAAGAATAGAGAAGACGGCACTGGGAAATTCGAAGTAACGAGTGAGATATAGCCGTCACAAGTTAGGTCAAAATCGGATGATTGTTGGAGAAAAACAAGGAGATAGAATTGACTAAGTGTTGGGGCGCACGAGAGGCTGACACGTGGCAGTTATAAAATTTTGATTCAAAACTTCAATCTAGCATAACTTTGGCTAGGATGATCCGTTTTTGACGTTCTTTTTATCGATCTTCATGGTTTTTCATAACCTATTTATTGGTATAGGCTTCATAGCCTGGTTTGACCATTCTCAAAAAAAGTCAACTCTAGCAAGGCTTAATAAGCTTTAAGGTTCTAGAATTTTATGTTGACTTTTATGTTTCAAAACAATGTTCCAACACTTCCTAAAATCTTTGTAATATATTTGGAGTGTTTAATAATTTTCCCAAGATTTATTGACCTATAAATCTTATTATTAAATTCATAATACTATATAATAATGTATAATAATTAGGGTTAAATAGGAGAAAACCCCTAAATAAATTTCACAACTCCATATAATAATTTAACATTCATTATTCCATATCATAATTTAATTTTTAATAAAAGAAATCCCCTAAATTAATTAATTAATTTAGGGGTATTTCAGTTGTACTAGTTGGAGCGTTTTTCGTCTTTTACAGAAAATGCTCGTTATTTTACCTGGTTTTAGTATTATTCACTAACCGGGCCCGTTTTCCGGAATCTTCTCGTTTCTTTAATTTTATTGCTTATTAAGCTTCCATTAATGCTTAATTATTTGCATTTAATGATTCATAATTTTTACGGGTTCGTTTGACCACTTAAAATCACGTTTTCGGGTTTTCTCGAAAAACATGCGCTAAAGCTTTATTAGTGTTTTAATACATTATTTGGATCCGTTTTCTTCGGGAGTTGTTACCATATATTATTTAGGCCTTATTAAGCCTTTAGAATCCATATAATACTCTAACCGAGGTCTCATACCTCCTATGGTTATTTAATGGTCATTTAGCGTTTTTCGCTTTTAAGCGTTTCTTACTTTCTTTTTTTGGATTTATTTTCCTTACCAATACTACTTAGTCGTTATTAGGCTCTTAAATACCTATTAGTATAATTTTATTCGCTATATTTATGTTCGGGGTATTTCAGTTACAAACTCCTTTAATTTGTATCACTTTCACATACTAACATTTAGATCTTATATCTAACGTTAGTTATTATCGTTCTCAACCATATAACCACCACTCTAATCATTACATTCTCAACCTTATTATATAATTTATAACACCTTATACATATTCATAGTTTTCCATATGAATTATATAATTAATACTAACTCCATGTAATGACATTAAGATCATAGTGTTAATGCTATGTCATGTAATCCTTCACTTTTATACTAAATTCCATCCCTAACTCTATGTAAATCATGGCATAGCCCCCATTTATCAATTATTACACTTTTGCCCACAAATGTTATCTAAACTTACAATTAGATTACAAACCATACCTTATAATTCTAACTTCTTATTTAATTTATTCCAAGGTGCTATTCTAACTCCTTAATAATGTCAAACAACCCTAATGTCATTCCTTGATTTTCACCCTATTTTTCTCAAATTACAAAGTGACCCACATAATTTTATAACCTTACAATTTTATTCCTAACTTACATCTTTTATAATCTACCAATTTAATATCAAAATTCCACCCAATTTTTTTTATAATTTACGAATAGACCCAGACAGGTCTATTTTGGTTCTGCACACTAATTTTCTCAAAATTATGGTTTGGCCCCACATTCTTTCCTAAGTTACAAATAACCACTTATCTTTCCTTAATTCACATTTTTATCATCCATTTTTCTTAAGTGTTCAAACCTTCAATTTTCCCTCCTAAGTTAATCAAGTATTCTATCTTGACCTATAATTTCTATTATTTACACTTTGACCCCCAGAGTTTCTACACTTTACATTTAACTCTTAAATTCTTTTAAAATTCCAATTTTAACCTTGTTGGAGTATGAAGGTGTTGCTGAGATAGTCAACCAGATCAAACGAGTCAATCACACTTCTCAAAACAAGACAGAGTCAGTCAACCTCGAAAGAGTGAGAGAGTCCATCCATGTGAATTCATCAATCAGTTACAAAATTCAAGGAGCAATGTCCACTAAACCATAACAGTCATCAACTATCATCCTTGGGCCGAAATTCATGCAAAAAGTGAGCAAAATCCAAAGCCTTGACTTTCTGATAATTCGAGAGAGTCTGTCGGTCAGTTGCGAAACTTAAGTAGCAAGTACAACAACTACATTGACTTACAACGGTCATCAACATTCAGACTTGGACCAAAATATCTCAACGTGGCACTAATCTGAAGACTTGGCTCCAACTTCCAAAATTTAGCTCCAGCTTCCGAAATTCAAGGAAAGAGTCATTGGTTCCTGAAATTTCGAACTGACAGAGTCAGTCTGCTACATCACGTGAGAGTCATAATTGAACGTTGCCAAGTCGTCCAATGGATTGGTAATTGTCCGAAACTTAAGGGCCAAGGCTGAGCAACGTTCACAAAGAAGTTAGGACCGGATTTTAAGCAACTACAAGTAACTACAACGTTTAGATGGCAGAAATTTCGGAAGCAACTCCCTCAACGGCTCCACTATATATGAGAGTTGTCATTTCGTTTCTTATTGCAGCTTTCCAGAGAGAATTATTCAGAGCATTTGTTTAGAGAAAGCTTTGCCTATTTTAGAGAGAGAGAGAAGTACTAGATTCGTTTGTGCATATCGACAGAGTCTTTCTAGGTGGGACCTAGTTTTCACTACACTTATCATTGAGCTGATCAGAGATTGTATTGGGTGAGTGAGTGAAAACCACGAAGTAGATCTCATCTACTGAGTGGGCATTATAAGTTGTTTTGTTTTGACCAGGAAATAAAATAACTTATATTGTGTATCCTGCTGAGTTCGACAGAGTCCCTCTACCTTTCGGGTGTTAATCCATTTAGCTCCTCTAAATCTCTCTTACTTTACTACCTTGAGCAACTGCTTCCGCGCACTTAGTTCGACTAAGTGTTTCTACGTCTCAAGTGTAAGTTCGATTAAGTCAAACCATCTCACAGACTCACACCTTGAGTTGGTTTGAGTCAGCCACCCGATCCTACATGTGGTATCAGAGCCTTGCTTAGGCTGACAGTCAATCAACGAGAAATGGCAGCCGTCGGTTGGGGTGACTCAGACTCCGACGATCAAGACACAGAGTCCAGCGGCCTAGTATGTCTAACGGCACATGATGTGACTGAGTCCATGATCCCCGACAATGAGGTAAATCGCTCTCATCTTGAGACAGATCTTTATCGTATATCTCCTATGGGCTTTATGACTTTAATTGCTAAAATGGCTTCTGAAACTAACTCTCTTAAAGCTGATCTTAACAGAAAAATCTCTGAGTTAACTGAGGAACTTGAGGTCTCAAAAAGTCTTATGTATGCTTTGAGAGATGAAGCTGGGGAACATAAGACTATTTCCTGCTCACTTAGATTGGATTTACGAGACTCTCGGCGTCGTGTTGACTCCCTTAAAAAGGAGCTCTACAAAACCAAGAGTCTTACTGAATCCAACCAAAGGGAACAGGAAGAGTCACTCACTCAGATTGACTCTCTCAAACATGACCTCACTGTTTTCGCTGACAAGTGTTGTTCTTTGCAGAATGAGTTAAATAGTTCAGAATCTCAAGTTATCTCTCTAACCTCTTCTGTTGAGCAACTCACTCGAAAACTGGAAGAAAAAGAACATGCACTCTCTCTCTCTCAAACCAGTCAATTTCATCAAACAGGTCACTCCATCCGAATTGCCTGAGTGAGCCAACTCCAAGATCAAGGAAGTTAGTCAAGATCGTGATAATCTACGAAAGGAAGTTGAAATACTCTCCCAAGAGATGGTCAGTATACGATCTAGAGTTGGATCCACTCAATCCAAGCCCAAGAGGCATAAAGGTGAATTCGATATTCCGAAAAACATTTCCAAATCCAACAAATCCAAGCGCCAACAACAAAAAGAACATTTTGATTCTTGGTGGAAAGGACAACAAAAGTATGTTAACCTTCCCCCCACCAAGATTTGTGGTTATTGTGGATGTCTTGGACATCGATATAGTGCCTGTGAAAAGCTTCACAAGGATATGTCATTTAATATCAAGCGACTTAATCTTATCCTTGAAGCTCGAGAAAAGCTGAAAAAATCTGGTTCAAAAAGGGGACCCAAGTATATTTGGGTTCCCAAAACTACTAAGTGATTTTTTGCAGGTGGAAGCGAGCGTGGAGATGGACTATGTGTACTTGGACAGTGGGTGCTCCAGACACATGGCTGGAGATCCCGACAAATTCAGCTTGCTTTCTTCCTACAAAGGAGGTAAGGTCACCTTTGGAAACAATAACCAAGGTGAAATCGTGGGAGTTGGCTCCGTAGGTAACCCCTCCAAGTTTAAGGTAGATGGAGTCCATCTGGTCACTAGACTTCAACCTAGTATGTTAAGCATTTTTCAAATTTGTGAAAGATTCAATTTAGTACTTCTCTCATATGTCGTTTGCAAAGTTTTTGATGAACGTACAGGATCTCTAGAACCACGGGACGTAAAGAAGGAAATATGTACAAGAAGTGTCTAAATGCCATCAATTCTGATGATCAAGTCTGTCTATGTGCTCGCTTTCAAGCAGCACCCAAACAGTCTTATCTCAAGGTGGTCAAGCAAATCTTTCGATACTTAAAAGGAACCAGTCAACTTCATCTATGGTACCTTCGTTCCCCTATATTACTTTATCTAGTTTTAGTGATTCTGACTGGATAGATTCCCTCCATGATCGAAAGAGTACATCTAGCAATGCAAAATTCCTTTGTCTATGCTTAGACTCTTGGTCCTCTACAAAGCAAAATTTTGCTGAGATCAAATTGGTATTTTCTGTGATAATAATTATGCTTTTAAATTCTTTGGAAACACATTGAAGAACCAAACACATTGAAATACGTTTCCATTTCTTGAAGGACTGTGTTGAGAAAAAGCTAATTCAACTTGACCTTGTTCCAATAGAGGATTAGCTAGCAGATATCTTTGCCAAGCCTCTTCCTACCACCAGATTCAAGGCACTCCGTTCAGCAATCGGAATGACTCAATCAATGTAAGACGGTAGTCTCTCTCCTCCCTTGGTTGTAAAAATTAGTAGGTGTTGCTTGCATACTGTTTGAGTCAATCTGTGTTCTCATATTGATAGACTATGTTTGTTCTTTGTGTCCCTTTGCAATTTTTTCATTTAAAAAAAACAAAAAAAAAGGGAGAGAGGACAAAGGCAAGGTACTCCGCTAACTTGTTTCTCCTGAACCAAAACGGACCTCGTCCACTCGGTTATTAAGCCTTTAAGGGTGCCTCATCACCTAACTTCCTAAGGGTGTGAAACCTGGGAAAGTTGGCCCAAAGCTGTTACATGGGTGGAGAGAAAAGTTTGGGGGATGGAGACAGTCCTGTGTGCTTAACTTGTTAAATATCTATGCATTGCAAATATAGAGCTATAAAGTCTTCAAAAATACAATGCAATGCAACAGGGATCATTACAAGTTATGAGTATGTGGCAATGAAAGGTATTGTGGAATATGACAATACTTCTTGCCCCTTGTCGTCCATGAGTATGTTTGCGTTATGGATACAGTCTATTTGTTCTTTAATGTACGGATTGACTTAGACTCTGTTGCAAACTTCCCTTACTGATGACAGCAAAAAGGGGGAAGTAGTGAATCTCGTCTCTCTACGAACGGGTCACTCTGGCTATGTTCTGGATTGACTGTGTCTCTGTGTGACTAGGTCCTAGGTGAAGTTTGGATATTCTGTTTCGTTTTTACTCTGTTGGTACTAGATCATGTTGGTTGCAGTTTTCTTAACTTAGTCTTATATTCCCTTTTTCAATCTCTCTTAGTAGGTTGTGGTTCGCCAAATTGTGCTCATCGATTCAGGGGGAACTCTAACAAGAGTTACTCAATCTATGTTGTGATTAAGGGGGAACTTGGACAAGGTCGGTTCCCCAAAATTCTTTTTTCCCTTGTCTTGTTTTGCAGATTGACTCATTCGGGATTCACAAAAAGTTTTGCTATCATCAGCAACAAGGGGGAAACTGTTGGAGTATGAAGGTGTTGCTGAGATAGTCAACCAGATCAAACGAGTCAATCACACTTCTCAAAACAAGACAGAGTCAGTCAACCTCGAAAGAGTGAGAGAGTCCATCCATGTGAATTCATCAATCAGTTACAAAATTCAAGGAGCAATGTCCACTAAACCATAATAGTCATCAACTATCATCCTTGGGCCGAAATTCATGCAAAAAGTGAGCAAAATCCAAAGCCTTGACTTTCTGATAATTCGAGAGAGTCTGTCGGTCAGTTGCGAAAATTAAGTAGCAAGTACAGCAACTACATTGACTTACAACGGTCATCAACGTTCAGACTTGGACCAAAATGATCTCAACGTGGCACTAATCTGAAGACTTGGCTCCAGCTTCCGAAATTTAGCTCCAGCTTCCGAAATTCAAGGAAAGAGTCATTGGTTCCTGAAATTTCGGAACTGACAGAGTCAGTCTGCTACATCACACGTGAGAGTCATAATTGAACGTTGCCAAGTCGTCCAATGGATTGGTAATTGTCCGAAACTTAAGGGCCAAGGCTGAGCAACGTTCACAAAGAAGTTAAGACCGGATTTTAAGCAACTACAAGAACTACAACGTTTAGATGGCAGAAATTTCGGAAGCAGACTCCCTCAACGGCTCCACTGTATATGAGAGTTGTCATTTCGTTTCTTATTGCAGCTTTCCAGAGAGAATTATTCAGAGCATTTGTTTAGAGAAAGCTTTGCCTATTTTGAGAGAGGAGAGAGAGAGAGAGAGAGAGAGAGAGAGAGGTACTAGATTCGTTTGTGCATATCGACAGAGTCTTTCTAGGTAGGACCTAATTTTCACTACACTTATCATTGAGCTGATCAGAGATTGTATTGGGTGAGTGAGTGAAAACCACGAAGTAGATCTCATCTACTGAGTGGGCATTATAAGTTGTTTTGTTTTGACCAGGAAATAAAATAACTTATATTGTGTATCCTGCTGAGTTCGACAGAGTCCCTCTACCTTTCGGGTGTTAATCCATTTAGCTCCTCTAAATCTCTCTTACTTTACTACCTTGAGCAACTGCTTCCGCGTACTTAGTTCGACTAAGTGTTTCTACGTCTCAAGTGTAAGTTCGATTGAGTCAAACCATCTCTCAGACTCACACCTTGAGTTGGTTTGAGTCAGCCACCCGATCCTACAAACCTTTTCTTTGATATAATTTGGTCAAGGCCCCTAAGTCTCCTTAAGTTTGACCCAATGATCTGCCTTGACTTTTAATTTCTAGAAATTATGAATTGACCCCAAATATTTCCTAGGGGTTTCATTAACTCCTTAACTTTACTAGAACTTGTATTTTTATTATTCACTAAAGTAGCCCCTAACTCTCGGCTATTTTTATGTAGTATACTTCCAAATTTATGTCTTTAAAACCTTTATCCCAACCATATGTTATATAATGATTAAATCATTAACTAACTTATAAGGTGATTTAAGGAACCTTTTTGTCCTTAAATATAATCCAACATTGCCTAAAGTCTAACAACCTTTAAAGTGTTACCAAATCATTAATGTTACACTTATATCATCAAATTTTCACCCGTAACATAACCTATGCTTTATAACATATAATATACGTTAAAGCTCATGAAAACAAGCCTAAACATTTGGCCAATATAAAAACCATAAAATAAACTTTAAAATGCTATAATTGTCCATAAACAACAGCCAAATCTCAGCCATATCACTCCCAAATCCCAAACTTTCGGTTTTTTACATTTTAAGCCCTTATACTCTGTAATCTTGACATTTAAGTCATTAAATCATCAACTAACATAACCAAATGTGTTTACATAATCTTATGTCCATTTTTAGGTCATAATATACCATTTTTAAACCTTTACCCATGGCCATAATTAATATATAATAGCAAAACACTTTAAAACACCCAAATGTGTATTAAGGTTAAGTATTAACCTTAAGGTCTCCAGTGGAGGTTTAGGCACTCCAACTCTTGACCCTATAGTGAAATTAAGAGGAAATAAGATCATTGTATAGGTATAAGGGTTATAAGAATATTTTAAGCTCTATAAACTAGATCTAAAACTTACCCTTTGCTTAGTGTTGTTTATTGACTTTTTCACCTTGTTCTCCTTTGATTTCGGTCAACACTCACCAGATAGGTTAGGCATCATTTTCATACATGTTTAGAAGAGTAATAACAATCAAATTTAGGGTCTTAAGACACCCAAAGATGACCATAGGAATAAATAGAAGCTTAAAGCACATTTTGTGCACTAAAGAAGAAGATTTACCTTGGAAGCTTTCAAGGTGAGATTTTTCCTTCAATTTTCTACCAACAATACATGAGTATGTAGAAGGTATGATCTTGTGTAGATATATAATTTATAAGGTAGTTTAAGCATGAAAAACTCTAGTTTCATGACTCACTTTAGTTATAAGATACCTTGCTCTGAGCTTGTTTTTCCCTTGGAATTTTTGGCCAAGGGGGTTAACTATCGGGGGATTAGCGTCTATTTAGAAATACTGAATTAATTTGAGATCTTAGGAATTAACACATAGTATTACATATCTTTTCCAGATCTTAGAGCTTCAAGGATTACCAGGTGTGCGTGAGACTTCATGTTAGTGTATATTACGGTGCACGGTATGTTAATTGTGTGGTTTGAACATCCCAAGGGCTTCCCTTGGGTTTAGATGTTGTGTGATTTAATTTCCTAAGAGCGATATGTGTGCTATATATCTATGCAAGTAATTCTATTTTAAATTGCTCATCTTTTACGTGTTATTTAAATTCTGGGCGAACGCCCTTTGGACTAAAATGATACCCATTATCCTTTGACTTATATACGAGTAAGATTAGGAGATGTCGTTACTTATTAAAGTACAACAAATATATATATATATATATCCTTAATCAACCTAAGTAAAAGACTTAGTAACGAGATTCAGTAATACCGATCTCTAGAGCTTTGTTCTCAAACATGAATATGACCTAGACGACTTCTAAGAAATTGCGTAAGACCTAGATGGTGGCTATATGAAATTGTATTCTCCATAACCTAAAAGTAGATCTTAAGAAATTGATTAAGTTACTTAATCATATGAGAGAATTGGTATATGATGAGGGGAGAAACCTAGTATCGTCTCCGGACTGGCTGGTTGCGCATAGTGATCACTTAAGAGGATACTCGGATCGGGTCCGCTCTAGTTAAATCCAACAAGCCTGATAAGATTGTTGGTCAGAATGTACTGCTGTTGGTACCTTGCTCTGGCCGCTTAAGGACGCCTTATTAGGCAAAGAGGAAGTCCAGGGATCTCCGGATCCTCGGAACCATGAGCACCCTATGGTGCATTTAGGATGACTGTCCAATTAGATATATATTATGAAAAATAAATGGGATTGTCCTAACATGACACCCACTACGCGATAAGAGTAAAAGTAAAGCGACTAAGGCTACGAGTATCAGACATACTGTAGTATGAAACCTCAATCTCTTGTAACATGGTTAACAACCACAGGGCCTCAAAGGCCATTTAACTTGTACCGATCGTAGGAAAAAACTTCACGTTATTATCGCTTTACTCGTTGTAGTTCGCTTATGTGAATGACTACTTGTGTAAATGATGTATTGATATTGGTTGACTGTTGAGTGTTTATTTATATTAAACACATCTTTCATTATATGACTGTAAATCGGAACAGCATTAAATGAATCTCATGTTAAGATGGCTAAATGACCTAAGTAACCTAAAGGGTCTAGGATTACACTTTAGCATATTCAATGTTACGCTGAGCCTATACGGCAAAACATTACAGGTCTTTGATCAAGACGCGAAGCCGGAGTGTGGGACTTTTGGGGTAGTCGACATTATGTTATTTACCGCACTTAATAGACATCGTCTGTATTATATTACGGTCATACATTGTTGGGATTATGTAGTTGCTCACTTGTTCTAGAATTTCGAATTATGGTTTGACTATGTATGTATTAGTGGTGGACTATCTAGTCATCACAACGATTATAAGTTAGAAGTATTTGGTAAGTGGTAGCCTTGTTGCTCACACGGGTGAGTGACGACGTGTAGCACCGGAGTTTATGAAATTAGATTTACTTTCCGCTGCGAGCCATCTTTAATTAAGTTACGAGCTTTTAATTATTAGGAGTAGGGGTGTTACAAGTGATCATGCCGTTGTATACCACAAATGGTGGCACTAGATATGGGTTATCCATCTAGATCCACTTGGCCACTAGATAGATAGTGGCGGAACGCCCTAGCCTTACTGCCCACAAGTGAAAGAATGGTGTCCTTCACATCTTCTGGAATTTTGTACTGTTCTTGCACTTTCTTCTAGATCATCTCCTTCACTTCTTTTGGATATTGTTGCCACAGGTGGTAGATAAACACGAGATTTGATCGGGTAACTTCTAGAAGGAATCAGACCATGAAATTTCGCCAGCAAGTAAAGGATAGTATTTTTTATTTTTCCAAGGAAGAATTAATTTTTTTGGATGAAGAAATATTGATTTATTCAAATTTTCATCAAATCTGGTCAAAAATTGATAGGAAATTATTGAAAATTCAAAATGCAAATGCCATTATGCTCTAAATGTCATCTTTTATCATGTGTTAACATTTTAAGACATTTCCAGTTGATTTGAGCCATTTTCGGAAGAGAGAAAAAATTACGAGATGGCTCATATTTTCCTTTTATTTTGGGCTTCAAATAAAATTTGATGGGCCTTTAACCATGAATGGGCCTAATAATTATATTGCAAAATTTTTTTTATTGAATGGAAGCCTTTTCTATTGGTTTTTCGAGAATTGGGACTTTATATAAAAAAAGTTAGCTTATAATATGTATTTGAAAAGCTAATTTTTTGAAATATAAAAATTCCCATAAAATTATAAAAAAATGCTCCTCGTGATAATTGACTTGTCACAATCATTCTGAGATGTGTGAGTTAATCATATAAGGATAGATCATACCAAAAATGTCCTAGTAAACTCAGGATTTCGTGTCTTTTGGCCATTTTACCCTTTTAGACATTCGTGTCTTACGGGACCTTGTCCGTTTGGGTATAACAGACGGGAACTAACCAAGATATACCTCTATTAGGTACATCTCGGGCAGCTAACTACGTTTGATTTATTTTTGTAGTCATTCACATGATCAAGTAAATTCCACATTAGTTTGTCAAAGTAAACATAGCATGCATGATATTAATAAAAACAATTTACTAACCTGATCAATATAACTGAAGTGTGAAAGTGTGAAGGTAAAGATTTTGGACAGATCGACTAACAGGTACTCAAATGGTAGCTCAAGACCCGGTCAAGTAAACCAACTTAATGTATCAACACAAAACAAATGCTCACAATGAGGAAATGAAGTCTATAAATAGGTGGTGAGCCTATTCATTTCTCTACACTTCAACACCCCTATACACTCCATTCACATCTCTATTTTCGCCTCCATTCCATGTGTTGGTGTCCAAGGAAGTTCTGCCCGATCATCCACGCAAAGAGAAGGAGTCTCCATTAGGTTAAGGCTATGGTCATTTCCTTATTCCTCTTGTGTTTTCTTCTTGCATTTGGTGTAGATGGTTGAGTGAGAATTCTTTGTCTTCTTTGGTTAGGAATGGTCTTCCTTGTAATTAAGACTCTCTTATGATTATCAATAAAAGTTAGTGAGTTTCAACTAAGATTTGGTTCTAGTGTAAGAGGAGTAAAGTTCGCTACTTATTCTTCTTTATCTTCAAAATTCCACGAGAATTGGTTAAGGGATCTTAGTGGTCTAAAAGTTTATTGTTCTATGGATGGGCAATAAAGATCTAAGATTGGAATTAACCTATTTCTATTCTCCTTTTTCTTGTTCGTTTCTGGCAAGAGATTTACTGGATTCGATAATGGTCTGAGAGAGTTAAATCAATCTTGACATTTTGAACATGTCGGGTGACATGCCGGATGTCTGGTGTCCGGCGCATTCAAAGTTCTTGAATGTGTCGTGCATCTTTTGTCCGGCAACCTATCCGGCACGTTCAAAAGTTGATTAATTCGGAACTTGTCAACTTGGTTTTTGTGATCATATTTGTTCTTATGTTGAGTATCATCCCGAATCGAAGATATTTCATTGTATATACCACTTAGTTAGGATTCTTAGTTAGATTATTTAGTTTAGAATTGATATTTACATTTCCCATTTGTATTAGAATAGGCCATTACTAGGATTAGGACTGATTTTCTATTAAGTCCGTTGGGTTCGATACTCTCGGTCGTAATCTACTCACATTGTACTCCGACCGGGATTTTTGCTACCTGTATAGATTTGTAGGGTTTATTTTATTCTTTTCATTCTTTTGTGCATAGTTTTACCTTACAATTAATCTGTTAGCAAAATGGCGCCGTTGCTGGGGAGTAGTTGACTCACGGTTCCCGGTCCAGAGATTGATGTTTGCGCAGTTGGTCCGCGCCATCATGCACTGAGAGGGGCAGCACCCCATCTTCCCCATGCTCATCCACCAGCACATTATGCAGACACTAGAGGAGACTCAGATTCCTAGCGGCCTACACTTTCATCCCGAGTCTGCCCCTATTGATCGTGCTCTCTTGCGACGCTGGTGGTTCAAAGAGTCACTAAAATACCCATGAATTTTCAAGTTAGGATTACTATATAGTATATTGTACGGTATGAAACGTATTGCAGCAAGTGTACTGGTCTGTCGTAACAAGTTTTCCTAGGTAGTATTCTCTAGGTTATCGAACCAAAGGAGGCTGTGTCTAGTTTGAGTCTTTAATATACTAACTAATAAACTGAAAGAAAACTAACAACAATAAACTTGGGGGTTTGATTGCAGAAATTAAATAATTAAATAAACTGAAAACAAATAAAAGTGATTATCTAATAAATCTAAAGGGTGAATCCTAGTTTACTACTTCTCCCTAGCTTATCAATTCCCTTCCTGAGTGTTTCTAAATTGTAGATTTCAACCTCAGATCTAAATTAATCTAAAACCGGTCTCCCACAAGATAGATTCTTACTAGTAATTCCCAAATCCTAACTCTCGTTACGAATTTACAAATTAACTAGTAGCGTTAACGAATCATCTGGTTTCTAGTCAGCTAATCCCCAGGAATTGCCATCGTAGTTTCACTGGTAATATTCCTAATGTCTAATGAACGCCGCAGTTCTCACTTGTAAGCAATTCATACCAAATAAACTCAAGCAATAATTAATCACAAGAGAATTCAATAATAAACAAGGAATAAAACTACAATCTGTATCGAATTTATATGTAACAACTCAGGAAGCAAAATAATAAACTAGTTGTCCATAGTTAAACCAGAATTCTAATAACTACTCAGACATTGAAGACAAAGAAATAATAACAATAATCAAGAGATTAGAAAACGTCATCTAATTGGAGAACAATGACGAATCCAATCTCTGCCTTCTGCTCTGGTCTATCAGAACTGACTGATGTGTTTCCCTCTGTTTGTTATCTCCTGTGGCGGCTAGGGTTTGATAATTACGAGTTGTATTCTGTATTGTGATATGTGTCTCCTCCGTATTGTTTCGTCTGTACAAATATATATCCTGCTAGTCTCGTACTAATGTCTCGATTTTATATCTGTCGCCGACCTTAATATACATATATATATATATGCGCCTGTAGCCCGCAATAATGATTTCCATCATGTGCATGCTCCTGTAGCCCATAATAAGGACAAAATGGCGAAAGTCTGCAGCTCGTTATGTCTGCACCTTTGAATTGTACGTACATGGGTTGTTCATCTGCATGCATATACATACATGAAGCCCACATCCAAGTTGCAGCCCACGTCGGGTCCAATGCCTGCGCCTCTGAAGTCTTGTCTACCCGGTCCAAGGAGAGTGGCTGCGCCTCTGTCTGCTACTATAACATTTTCTGCGCCTCTATTTTGTCGGCTCAGCCCAACTGAAGCCTGTCTATTGCCTGTGCCTCTGCATCCTAATTTTCGGCCCAGAGCCTCTGTAGAAATTGTCTGCGCTTGTCCATGTTATATGCTCATCATGGATTCCCCATGCAGCCCAATCCCGTATTTATCTTCACGTGTGAGCGAGAGCTGTTCAAGTACTCGGCCCATGAGTGTGCATGATTCATCTGCACCTTACTCAAAATTTGTCAGAAAGCTCTTTTTCATGTCAGTTTGGTCCGTCTTCATTCTTAACCTCTTGCCACATGTATCTAGACTTGTTCTTCAGTGTTTTTAACCTGTTTTAGCATAAAAACCACAAGTAACGGGAGTTCTTCACATATAACATAAAATAACATATAAGTAAGGAATTTATCATATAAATCAATAAAATATTAATCACATTAAGAATAGAAATATAGATAAATTCCGCACTTATCATATATAGTATGAAAATATGTCCGAGGTTAGTATTAAGGTGGCCCAGGGAATTAAACGACATTCTTTTCCGAATTAATCATTCTCCTTAAAATGTTTACAATTATTTGTAGCATTTTGCCTTTATTGATCCTAGCTATGTTTCAGATATTATACTATTTAAATATTACTTTCTCTTTCTAACTTCATTCCGTTATTTGAATTTCGAAATACAATTCTGGAATCTTCTTTCTAAACTTATTAATTATAAATACCTAGAGTTCAAATTCAATTTGACTTTCTCTTTGTAATTACTTGATTTCAAGAGTTCAAATCCTATTTGACTACTCTAATTTATTACTTACTAACTCTCCTTATTCTTTTCTCAGTAATTCCATTATTAGTATTTTGGACTTATCCCTCTAACGTAATTGTTGTCCTTGCTGTTAAACTCCTTAGCTTATTTACAACATCTTTAATTATTTCCCAGACATTTTATTCTTCATTCCTATCTGTTACAACGTCTGACCGCGTTCTACTACTAATCGATTTTTTATTTATTTTCTTTTCTAAATTACATCACTATTTTTCCTTTACTGATCTTCCTAACTTAACGATATCTATCTTTTACAAATATTTTAAATACTAATAGTCAGAACTCTTTTCTAGTTATTTAATTTATTTCTCTCTCTTTTAATATAAATCTTTAATTAGTATATTCCTTTTTATTATGCAAATAATTCTATTTAAAGGACTGATTTTCTTCACTATTCTTCATCCTCTTCACACCACCGCTACGCTCTTCTTCTTCCAGCTTCTCCAAATTCACGCCATTACTCTACGCTAAATATTCACACTCTTCCTTCTTCAAGCTCTTGACGATTTCACGCTAGTTCCGACGAGGTCTAATCAATTCCCTGGTGCCAGTTAGAGAATCGTTCGGTAATGTGTTCTACGTATATGGGTATAATTATTTTATTCGTTGTTTCGGAGGATTCTGATTTTTTATTTTAATTACCTAGACGCCGATTACGTCGACGGGCGCTACCAATAGTTCTGTGGAGTGAGCACTTAAAGTGAATTGATTATCCAGGTAAATTCTATGCTCAATGTTGTTTGACTGATGTTTTGCAAAGCGTTGGTGAAATACCCCAAACCTTAGTGTGTTTTTTAAACACTAAAATATGGTATAATAAGGCTAAAAAGTGCCTTAGAAACATTAGTGAACAATTTAAACCATAGAAAACACTGTAAAATACCATAAAGGCAGTTGGAGCAAAAATGTGCTTTAAGCTTGGGATAACCTTGGTTTCGACTCTAAGAGCCTACCAAGACCTTATTTACATGTTAATGAACATTTTAAATCAATTACCAAAGAAAACCAAGCTTGGAAACAAGTTAAAACACAAAATGTGCTTTAAGGAGTCTTAAAGCACATTTTTGAAAAATTATCTTGTAAATGGGTTTTGAATGGCTAAATGTCCATCATTACTCTTTAATTAACATGTGTACTACTTAGTATCACATTAGGAAGTCTAAATCAATGGGAAATCAAAAATTTCACAATTATGTGCCTTGTTTTTGTGAATAGTAACTAAATTAAGCTAGTTTATAACATAAGTCAATATAAGTAAGTTAATTGGTCAACAAAGACCAAAACACCCCTAGATAGCTAATGGGGGCCAGTTTTTATAAGGGTGAGTCATCCCCTTGGCTAGCTTAATAAGATAAGTAAGGTAATAAAGCAAAGTCACTATTTACTTTTACTTAAATATCTAAAACTAGCTTCTTACTCTCATTCCCTTCCTTCCTTCTTCATTTCCCACCGTCTCCAACCTTCTTATTCTTCTCCATCGGTTATGCTACAGCAACTTCACCATTTCTCAACTTCCATAGCTTATATCTCCTAGCTCCCTTTACCAAATCAAATTTCAAGACCACCATTCTCTTAGTCTTGCCAAGCTCTTCAATTCTATCTTCTCAAAATTCCAAGAGCTCCATTTCGGAGCCAAGAGGAATCTCCATGGGAGGAGCTTGAGCACATCTTTTTACATCTTATTGTTCTCCTTTGCTTCAAGGTAAGGAAACTCAAAGAAAAACTTCATTTCCCTCTTGTTTTGATGTTGACCGAAAATCACCATTGATGGTGTCTTTATCTTGCCTTGTTCTAGCTTCATTGTAATCTTCCAAGGGCTTGGTGGAGTCTTCTCTTGCTACTTATTCAAACTCTCTTCCATTACCAAGGTAAAACAATCATCTTAATGTTTAAGACAATATGTAAGTTAGGGTTTATAAATGAGCTTAGGCATGAAGCTTGAATGCTCATTGTCTTGCTTGTATGTTGATTAGAGGTTGACAAGCAAAAAAGGTCCTTGCCGATTTTAATCAAGGAAGGAGCAAGGAAAATTAAGGGAGAAAGTTGTGGAGGAAAAGAGGTAAATGTGCTAACCTAATGTAGTTTGATGCATTAGGAAAAATGAGCTTAAGTTGCTTATTAAAACTACTTAAGGAGCCAATGGTGAATGAGTTAGTAAAAGCTCTCAAAGAGATTATTAAAGGACATATATGATGTTGAGTGTATTTGCAGGTCAAAGGCAATATATATGTGGAAATTCAATGTTTATGGTTTATGCAATTTAAGGGCCTAAGAGCCATGTCATTTAAGGGCCTAAGAGCCATGTCATTTAAGGGCCTAAGTGCCAAGCAATTTAAATTATGCACTATATTGTGATGTAGTGTGATTTGGGTGAAGTTTTGTGTATAAGAATGTTCTTGATGGATTTAAGTGTTCTTGGATGTTTAATGGTGAAAACAATGTGTTTTGGTGTAGCAATGTGCTCGTAGAACCCATGTCAAAATTTGGATAATGTACAAGAGGTTCTGAGTGTTTAAAATGAGTTTTGGTGAACTAGGAAGTGTTAGAAATTAATAAGTGTTTTACTAGAGAGGAAAACATGTCTTAAGGTGTTCTAGAGTGCAAAAAGGACTTAGGTATGATCTAGGAGGATTTAGAATGCAAATGGGTGTTTTGGGATACTTCAAGATCATGGTGGAGTTGTGTTTAGGATTTATGCAAGTTTGGTAAACAATGAGAAAACAAGGTGTTGTAAGCAAGAGGTGTAAACTTGTGGAGAAATCTCAAGGAGGGGCATTAAGGAGTTAAGGTTAGTGAGAAAAGATGCTTGGGAGATGATGTTGTTGTGGTGAGAAAACATTTTAGGATAGTTGTTGTCATAGGTGAGAAACACCATTTAGAAACCTAGTAAGAAATGTTATAAGTGTTGGTAAGTTTGTAAGAGATTGAGTAATAAGTTGGACAAGGAACTAGGTGAGTTTAAGATGATATTTTGGCATTAGAATATACCAAAGATCATTTGGGAAGTTTATACATATAATGTATGTAGAGAACCATTACAACAAGACTTAGGAAATGTTAAAATGCAAAATCTGTAGCAGTGGTCCGGGACTTAAGTCTTGGGTAAAAGTCCCGGACCATGCATTAAAACAGGCCGACAGTTTTTAAGCCACTCTGGTCCGGGACTTAGGTCTTGTACTAAGACCCGGACCACCCCCTGATTTACCCCTGAGAGTTTCTGCCTACATTGGTCCGGGACTTAAGTCCTGTGTGAAGTCCCGGACTACCCCATAAAAACAACCCGAGAGTTTACAAAGACTAGGTCCGGGACCTTAGATGGCGACCAAGTCCCGGACCACTTAAAAAACTGAGTTCAAGGTTAAATAATGATGTCTAATGATGGGGATTAGTTAGTAATGATGTTAAAAGGTTGTCTAAGACTTGTTAGGTGTGTTAAAATGACAATTTGAAAGGTGAGAAGTTAAAACAAAGTGTGAAAATAAAATAACTAGATATGTGAAGTAATAAGTTAACAGGGACTAGTACGTTAATTAACCGACGTTACTAAATGTGTATAGGATACTCCAACGGTGGAAACCAGCCGAAGCAGGGACCAAGGTATGGTTTTCTTGCAGTCTGTTGCCTACCAGTTTACACCGGCTTGTGTGTTGTTTGTTTTTCTGTGTGTTTATGACCTTGTAAGACTTAAGTCATGAAATGAGTTTACAGTTGCTAATTTTATTGTGATGGTGAGTTATGCCTCATTACCCTTGTGTGTGTCTAACTAGACCTAAACACTTGTTTGTGAATTGACTTATTAAGTTCCAATGATGGGTTTTCTAACAAGTGCTAACGGGGGAAGTGAGGAGTCCGGTCTGTTCCGGCCACGCGTGTGAGTATGGGATTCGATGTCATAACCGGTTCGATTCTCTGTGTATGTTATGGTTGTTTACCCTTTTTGGTTCCAACCTTCCCTTTTGCTTAACCAAGGCTATTTTACTGACTCACGTCGGGCTCAGGGGCATACTATGTTTGTTCTGTGTGCTTGGATTACTATATCCGACACACCTATGGGTTAAGTTAACCGTTCATTTAACCGGACGGTAACAAGTTATGTAATGAGCTTAGCATGAGATTGGCAGCAATCTCTAGTGAAATACCCCAAACCTTGGTATGTTGTGTATATATTAAACTATGGTATTTAAAGGCTAAAAAGTGCCTTAGAAACATAAATGAAACATTTAAACCATGGTAAAAACAATAAAACACTAAGACACGGTTTGAGCAAAAACATGCTCTAAGCTTGGAGTGAACTTGGTTAGGACCCAAAGAGCCTACCAAGACTTGATAATATTTAATTATGATTTTATAAGGCTAATTAAGTCCTTAGGAAACTTTGGTAGACAATGAAACCAAACAAAACACAAGAAAATACCTTAAAGTCAATAGGAGCAAAAATGTGCTCTAAGCTTGGGATAAATTTGTATAAGACCTAATGGTCATATCTATACCTTATAAATATGTTAATGAACATATTAAATCAATTACCAAAGAAAACCAAGCTTGAAAACAAGTTAAAACACAAAATGTGCTTTAAGGAGTCTTAAAGCACGTTTTTGAAAATTGTCTTGTAAATGAGTTTTGAATGGCTAAATGTCCATAATTACTCTTTAATTAACATGTGTACTACATAGTATCACATTTGGGTGGCTATATCAATGGGAAATCAAAAATTTCACTTCTATGTGCCTTGTTTTGTGAATAGTGATTTTATAAGCTAGTTTGTAACATATAATGTTATAAGTAATTAAATTGGCAAATAAAGTCTAAAATACCCCTTGCTACTATTTGGGGCCGGTTTTCTCATAAGGGAATGAATCCCTTTGTTAAATTGATAAGATAGAAATTGATAAAGTAAACACTATTTACTTTACTTAAATATCTAAACAACAAAGCAAACTCATCTCCTCTTTCTCTTCTTTCCTTTCATTTCCCACGGTGGCCATCTTCTTCCTCCTCTCTCCATCGGTTTCCAACAGAACCATAACATTCTTCATCCTTCTTCACTTGTAACTTATGACTCCATGCTCCGAATTAAATTCCGAGACTACCGTTCTCTTAGTTGGAGCAAGCTCTACAACATTGTCTTTTCAAATCATCAAAACCACCATTTCGGTGCCAAGGAGAACTTCCATGGAAGGAGCTTGAGCTAATATTTTTATGCCTTGTTGATCACCTTTGCTTCAAGGTAAGGAAAAACCAAAGAAAACTCCATTTCCTTCATTTTTGGTGTTGACCGAAAATGCACCATGTAATGGTGTCTTCTTGTCTTGTTTTAGCTTCATTTAAATCTTTCAAGGGCTAGGAGGAGTCCTCTCTTGATATATATTCAAGCTCTCTTTCCATTCCAAGGTAAAACAACTACATTAATGTTTTTGAAATAATGTAAACCTAGGGTTTACAATGAGATGAAGCATAAAGCTTATATACTCATTTCTATATTGGTATATTGTTTAGTAGTTGACAAGGAAAGAAATGCCTTACCGGTTTAAGAGGAAACAAGAAAGAAGTTTGAGTGGAAAAGAGGTAAATATGCTATCTCAATGTGGTATAATGCCTTAGGAGAAATGAGCTTATAATGCTTGCTAACTACCTAAAGAGCAAATGGTGAATGACTTAGTAAGGAGTTCTCAAGGAGACTAGTAAAAGGACATATGTAATGTTGTGTGTAATTGCAGGTCAAAGGCTTATATATTGCGGAAATTCAGTTTTTAAGGTTTATGCAATTTAAGGGCCTAGGAGCCATGTTATTTAAGGGCCTAAGTGCCAAGCAATTTAAGTTATGCACTATATTGTGATGTAGTGCTAAAGGGTGAAGTTTGTGTATAAAAATGTGCTTGATGGATTTAGGTGTTCTTGAATGTTTAGTGGTGAAAACTATGAGTTTGGAAAGATGATGCTAAGAGAACCCATGGCGAAATTTGTAAAATGTATAAGGAGTTTTAAGTGCTTAAATGAACTTGGGTGAACTAGGAATTGTTAGGAATGGATACATGCTTCACTAAGGAAGAAAACATGCATTAAGGTGTTCTAAGGTGCTATAAGGATTTAGGCATAGTCTTGGAGATTTAGGGAACTAATGGATGACTTCTTGATACACCAAGGTGATGGTGGAGGTGTCGTAAAGTCTTGTGCAAAGTTTGGTGAACAATGAAAGTGTAACGCCTAGTGAAGGTTTAATTATGAACTTGTGGGAAAAACTTGAGGAGTGTGTGTAAAGGGGATGAGTAGTGCAAATGATGTTAAAAGGGTGGTTATAAGGTAGTGAGGGAGTACTTTGGTTAGGTGAAGTTTTAGGCAAGAATACAAGTTACAAGTGTAAGGAAAAAATGTTCTAAGTGTTAAGGACTTAGTAAAGTTGAGTAAAAGTTTAAGGAATTTTTGGGATGTTTTGAAAGGGTTTAAGTGTGCCCAAAAGATGTTAAAACATGTGGGAGAACATGTGTAAATCATAGGAAAAAATTGGGATGAATTTGGAGTTCATAAAGAGGAGAAAGCACATTAGAAAATTGGTTCTGTAGTGGACCGCCCTACGGACCGCCCCTGTGGGGAGGTCCAGTGCAGAGAAGTGAAAAAAAAGGGAACGTGTAGCATCTGTTGTGGACCGCCCCTGGGACCGCCCCAGAGGGCGGTCCAGACCAGAAATGAAGAAAAAAATTTGTTTAAGGCTCCTAATGATGGGGGATTGAATGGTAATGGTTTTAGATGATGTTTAGGCCTTGTTTGGTGACATGTAAAGGCCTTAAGAGGTGTAAACAAGTATGAGGTGTAATGAGAAGTGATTAACTTATATGATTAAGTTTAAACTACAATGACTTAGTGGTCCAACATTAGGGAGTGATGATGGTTAGAAAGATAAGCATTAGACTTTAAACAAGCATGTTACTCCAATGTTAATGAAAGTAATTGTAATGTTATCAGTTGTTCAAGAATTGCTCGAGGAACATAAGTGGACATGATAAAGTGGACTCCGGTGACAGGTATGGTTTTCTTGCAACCTGTGTCCTACCGGATTACCCGGCTTGTATGCCAATATGTTTTACTGAGTGTTTGCCACTTGTAAGATTAAAACATGTAATGAGTTTATAGTAATTCATTTATGTGGCGAATTTGGCCTCCGATACCATTTAACCTCAAATATGTGTTAAACCTTAGCTAACCAAATCTAGGAAACATGAGTGATCGGTATTCGGAGTTGACGGCCCAAACCTTGGGAACGTGCTAACCACGGCTATGTGTGAGTTAGTTAGTGGACATTGTTGTTGTATGCAAGTGTGTGAACCTCCCTTGTGTGCTTAACTCGGTTATGATACCGTATGGTGTGTGGATGTGGTAGGCTCCATAATGGATCTCTAACTACTTATTTATAAGTGTATATGTACTAATGGGGGGGGTGAGGAGTCCGGTTGTTCCGGCCACGCGTGTGATGGACGGAGTCGATGTCATATCCGGTTCGGCTCTCTTGGTGTATGTATAGGTTGCATTCCAATTTGGTTTCTACCTTCCCTTAGCTTATCCAAAGCTAATTACTGACTCACGTCGGGCCACAGGGGCATACGAATGTTGTTTCGGTGTGCTTGGGACTATATCCGACACACCTTGGGTTTAAGTTAACCGTTCGATATAACTAGACGGTAACGAGGTTGGTAACGAGCTTAGCATGAGATTGGCAATAATCTCTAGGCTCACTATATATACTAACTATGGTGGAAGGTTCCTTGTGTGAACCAATCTTATGGTGTTTGTGTGTTATTGTGCTAAGCAATTTCCCCTGCTATGCTATGATATGTATACGTTAGGTGTTTAAAATGAATGCGATGTTGTCATGTGTACGCCGAAACAAGAAAGGTTTTGTTATGTTTTGTTATGTGAGGAATGAGATATGTTGTAGGATATGGAGTGTGTGGATCATGGAAATGAATCCCAGGTTGTGACAAGAGGCATTTAAGGATACCCGATTAATGGGTACGTGTCGTTCATTAAGGAAGTAGCTCCGTTTAGAGGAGAGCCACTCTAGGGTTAAAGGAATCATTGGATGATTTGTTAAGTGTGGACGTGTTGGATATATGTTGAGCCTATTGTTGGGTGTATGCAAAGTGTTGTGTTTATGGTTTGTATGCATGATTTAAATATAATCAACTGCATGCTAAGACGACAATTAGTTGTGCGTGGCCCGGTAGCATGTGGGCTGCGGGATTACCATACCAGCAAAGGTGCTGAGCCCCTTGGGGGCCACCCTTCTCTCCTTTCCTATTTCAGATACAAGGAGCTGGAAGCCGTTCGAGAGTAGGACGGGGTAGATGTTTATACATGGGTAGCCATTTAAATGGCGTAAGCATTGTAAGCGTAGTAAGACCGAAATTGTATCGGCATTAGTTGTAAATACTCGGTACAGTGGGAATGTATGTATAATAAATGTTGGAAATGGAATGAGGATTGTATTGTGTAGTTGCTCGGGAATCTAGTCATCAGACCGATACAAATGTACATGTATTAGCTTGTTAGCCACGTGGGTGGTTAACGGCGTGTAACACCATTGAATTAAGTAATGTGATGGGTTGAGATTTCCGCTGCAGTTTGATGTTAAGTGTACGGTGGGTGGTTGGGGTGTTACATCTAGGCTCACCGGGTAATTGACTATGTTTGGTTCGGTTCTAAAGAGATCATACTTGTTATGTTATGTGATTATGTTGTGATGCGAATATTGTTGCTATGTTAACTAAAATGTTTGTTTAAAATCAATGCCATGTTATCATGACAATTGGTTGCGTGTATCCCGGTAGTCGATGGGCTACACGTTAGCCATGCCAACCATGAGTTGCTGAGCCCCTTTGGGGCACCATATTGTTTACCTATGTTGCAGGATGAGGATCAAAGAGGCGGAGTGGCTCTAGATTCTAGGTTTATGGAATACTTTTGATTATTTTGGATGTTGGGCCCGGGATACGCCTGTGCTCCCGTGGCGTTATATTTTGGATCCGTTGTTGTTACAGTGGAGGTATAATGATGGTTTACAGTGACGGATTGTAATTAAATACTCGGTATTGTATATTATGTATTTGTGGTTTAGTCCTATGCTCGGGAGTCTGATCATCAGACCGGTACAACTTGTATGTATTCTGCCTTGTTAGCCACGTGGGTGGCTAACGGCGTGTAACACCAAACCGTTTGGTTATTGTTTTAGTTGTTTACCTCCGCTGCGATTACAGTAATTGTTAGGTGCGTAGTAGGGGTGTTACAAAAAGTGGTATCAGAGCGAAGTATCGCTCTGATGACTAGAATACCGAGCTTAGTGACATACCGAGTTAGGAAATTTAGCTATAGATACCTAAGTGAGCAGTTATGGAAAGGTTAACCACTAACTAAGTGTGGAAATACCTTATTGTCGGGAAGATGCTATAACCGTGGGAACCGATAAGTGTGCAAGCATAATACTAATGAATGTCCATGTGAATACAGATGTCAGGTTGACCAAGAGGTAGAGGCCGCGGGCGCGGTGTTGGTGATACGGGTGACCAGGGCGAGAACACTACGGCACAGGTTATGGCTGAGGCAGTAGCAGCCGCCGTAGCCCAGATGGTTCCCCAGTTAGTCGCTGCGATGCATCAGCAGCAGCAACAAGGCGGTGCGGACCAACAAGGGCCACCACCGCCACCACAGCCGCGAGAGACCAACTGGGTCAAGGCGTTGGCAGACTTGAGACCACCGTCGTTTAGTGGGGAGACCGACCCTAGTAAGTTGGAGGCATACATCTCCGAGATGGAGACCGCCTACGAGACCTGAATGTGCCCGAGGAGGTCAAGGTCCGTCTTGCCGCTTACTACTTGAGGGTTCGGCCCAGAGTTGGTGGAAGCTGGTTCGGGAGGGCAGAGTTGCTGACCCTACCTTTCAGTGGAGGGTGTACATGGCTCTACTGCGAGCCAAGTACTACCCGATACATGTACAAGAGGCGAAGCGCCTTGAGCTGGACAGCCTGAGGCAGGGGGATAAGATGTCGGTGGACGAGTACTACACCGCCTTCATCGGCCTTATCCACCTGCTACCAGATCTGGGTTACTCAAACTGGATTCTGGTAAACCGTTTTTACAACGACCTCAGCTACCGCCTACACTACGGAATGGGGCCAACCGGGTATACTACCTTGCAGGTAATGGAACAACACTGTGATGTGAATTAGTATGTATAATGTGTGAATGTGACTATGAGTTCGATTGGCGGGGCATAACTAACACCCTAAATATAGGAGTGTTATCATGCCGCTGCAATAGTAGAGATCACCGTTTGCCTGAGGGACGAGGAGAATGCGCATAAGCGCAAGGCTTCGAGCGAGGGTCAGGTCACCCAAGGGTACGGGGGAGGAAAGAAGAAGAAACCTTATCCCCAGTCCCAGAAGGGCCAGCAACAGGGTGGCAAAGGCCAAGCCCAGACCATCACTACTGAGGAGCCACTGTAGCTCACATATGCATATGCGGCAAAGCCCCTACACTCTCACCCGCCCAAGGCAGCCAGCACGGGCTCTGGACCGGAGCGTCACTACTACTGTAAGTGGTGTAACAGAGACCACCCCGACAAGGACTGCAAGGGAAACGATGTGCAGTGTCGTTACTGCAAGAAGATGGGGCACCGCGACTACGAGTGCTGGCAGAACCCCAATGGCAGGAACTACAGGCCAAAGGGGCAGTGGAAGGGTAAGGCCGCCGCGACCACCGAAGGCCCGAAAGCGACTAACCAGCAATCCTGTGACAAGGGAACATGACTCCCAGGGGAAGGGGTCGGGATCCGGCAAGGGCCGCCCTGAATGTGGTAGACCGGTCTGAGGCTACAGGACCCGCTTCTAGACCAGGTACTACCTTAACTAATGAGTGAAATAATTGACTACTTATCGTATTTCATGCATGAGTGTTAGCAAGTCTAAATGAACAACCGTGTGAGTGAAAAGTTAAAGTATAAGGTATAATTTGCCTAAGTTAGATAATTCTAAACTTTAGGAACCTTTTAATATTTGCTATCCAATCCCACCCACATCAAACCCTGAAGAAACCACCATCAGCATCACCGATTTTCCAATGGAGTAGTGTCAGGTTATTCAGTCAGGTATGATACTGTTAAATGGATACCTGACACTGGAAGCACAAATCCACATTATCCGACGATGCGACGAACTGGGAGAACAGCCCTGAGAGGTTTCTACACACCTGAATACCCGAGCGGATCAAAGATGAAGTTGAAGATGATGCGCATGGGTAAGGACTGGAACCCTTACACCAAGACATATCAGGATGTACGAGCTGAAGATAGAACAATTACCAACAGAATGAGGAGGTTCCTACGGTCGTAATCACGTCGCGTGGGAATGTTTTCAGAAGTTGAATCGGATCCAATTCCGAGTGTTAAAGTAGATTTATGTATTGTGAACTTCTACCAGAAAGGTGGACGGTAGGTCTACACCAAGATAAGGACGAAAACACCTGAGCTCTGAGTAAGGGAGTCGAGTACGCGTGTGTCCGGTCCATTGGTGATACCGCAGTATTTGTATATGGCGAGCAGAAGCCGTGCTGACCTCACCAAGAAGTTGGTGTTAAAGTCAGGTGATGTGTTAATCATGGGGGCAGTCAAGGATGATATATCACGGTCATCAGAGATCAAACTGAAACCGCACCTGTCGACATAATCAATGCCACACATGAAACCTGGACGTTAAATTGACATTTCGGCGGTTTTAAGCCTTGTTGTAACCTTGTAATGGGTGAGCAAGTGTATGTTAAGGATTTATGTTTGTTGTTATGTGACAGTGTAAACCAACTAGGTGAAGAGTGTGTTAATGATAAAGAGATGTTGTTTGGAGTATATCAACCGTGTTGTTACTGTGTACTTATGAGTTTTGAACTGTATTAGTTGTGCACTCGGAACGGGAGGTATACTGGGAGGTGTAATGAGGCTGAGGCCGGCAAAGCGATACCATCCTCACCGGTACCTTTCCAGTCAATGGCGTGGACGCATCGATCTTGTTCGACTCTGGAGCCTCATACGTTGTTTTAGCTTTCATTTGCGAAGAGGCTGAGGTTAGACGTGAAGATGCCTGACTTTCTAGTCACTCTGCGTCGAGAGAACAGATCAAGTGTACCCGCTATTACCGAGGTGCTACTGTACGAATCAGAGGTGAAGAGTTTTCGATCGACATGATAGAGTTCGACAGACTTAGGTTGATGTTATTGTGGATGAACTGGTTGGAGCGGTACAAGGGTCGAATCCTATGTGCCGAGCATCGACTTCTTCTTCGGAATCCGACTGGGGTTACTACTCATACCGCCAGAGGCCCAGGGAGCCTTCGACACAGCTTATCTCCGCTATGTATGTACCGGGATTGCGAAAGGGGAATTGTGTACCTCCAATGTCCAGACATAGAGAGAGACCCAGAGTTTAGCCCAGATGTGCGGTAGTGTCGAGTTCCTGATGTCTTTCCTAAGGAACTGCCGGGCATGCCGCCAACGGGAAGTTGAGTTTGAAATTGAATTGGTGCCGGGAACCTGACCAATTGCGAAGGCGCCTACCGTATGGCTTAGCTGAAATGACAGGCTCAAGGAGAGCTGAGAGACTACTTCGACAAGGGATTTATTCGCCCGAGCGTTTCTCCATGGGGAAGCGCCGGTCCTCTTCGTGAAGAAGAAGGACGGTAGTTGTTCCTTTGCATCGACTATCGAGAGCTGAATGTAGTTACGGTGAAGAACCGTTATCCTTTACCACACATCGACGATTTATTGATCAGTTGAAGGAGCATCAGTATTCTCCAAGATAGATTTACGATCCGGTTACCATCAGATCGCTATCCGGGAAAGTGACATTGAGAAGACTGCTTTCAGAACCAGATACGGTCATTATGAGTTTACGGTTATGCCGTTTGGTTTATCCAATGCACCAGCTAAGTCATGGACTTAATGAACCCTTGTTCCAAGATCAGTTGGACAATTCAGTAGTAGTCTTCATCGACGATATACTTGTTATTTGAAATCGAGAGGTGAGCATGAAAGCCACCTGAGAGAAGTGTTACAAACGTTGAGAAAGAATCAGTTGTATGTGAAATTTTCTCAAGTGTGAGTTTTGGTTGAACCAAGTATCCTTTCTTGGTCATGTGATTTCGAGGCCGGATCGCTGTGGATCCCAAAGATAGATGCAGTGCGCACCTGGCCTAGGCCGAAGACGTTACCGACATCCGGAGCTTCCTTGGTCTAGCAGGATATTAAGGATATTGTGAAGGACTTCTCCATGTCTCGAAGCCGATGACTTCCTTGATGAAGAAGGATGCACCATTCGAGTGGACAACGACTGTGAGAGTTCTTTTAAGAGCCTCAAGGATGCTCTGACTCTGCACCGGTCCTGACTATACCCGACGGTCCAGAATGGTTTTGAGGTCTATTGCGACGCATCAGGCAGAGGTAAGGGTTGTGTATTGATGCAACATGGGAAGGTCGTAGCATACACCTCCCGACAGCTGAAGAAGCATGAAAAGAACTACCCTACCCATGACTTAGAACTGGGTGCCCTTGTCTTCGCGTTGAAAATATGGCGACATCATTTGTATGGGGTAAGCGTGACAATTTATTCCGATCACAAGAGTTTAAAGTACTTATCACTCAGAAGGAGTTGAACATGAGACAAAGGAGGTGGCTCGATTTCTAAACGATTACGACATCAACCTGCAGTATAAAGAGGGTAAGGCAAATGTAGTAGCTCACGCATTGAGTCGCCGAGCACACTCTCTCCATTCACTAGTCTCTCATACTAGCTTGGTAGAAGAGGTGCGGAGTGCTCAGATGACGGATCAGTATATGTTGGAGATCAGGCAGAAGCTTATCGATGGCACATTCGAGGGTCAGAAGTACGACTTCCGACTCCACGATGATGACCTGATTAGGCTTAATGGCCGATTGTGTATTCTGAGGAGTAGCGCTGAGCTGAAGGAGCGCATACTGAGTGAATCTCATTGTTCTAAACTTCGATTCACCCCGGAGCTTCAAAGATGTATAAAGGTATGAAAAGATATTTTTGGTGGACTGGTATGAAAAAGGATGTGAATGATTATGTGTTGAGGTGTCTCACTTGTCAGAAGGTCAAGTTTGAGCACTGACGGCCTGGTGGTATGGTACAACCAATGCCAGTGCCTGAGTGGAAGTTCCATGATATTTCTATGGACTTCGTAGTAGGGCTTCTGCCTACAAGGGGAGGTCTGAATATGATTTGGGTTGTTGTTGACCGACTGACCAAGGTGGCCCGATTCATTCCGATGAAGGACACTTGGAAAGTGGCGAAGCTAGCAGAGCTCTTCAACAGAGAGATTGTAAGACATCATGGGGTACCGCAAAATGATTGTGTCTGACAGGGATACCAGATTCCTCTCGAGGTACTGGAAATCCACACGGGAAGTGCTGGGTACCGAGCTGAAGCTGAGTACGGCGTTCCACCCGCAGACTGATGGTCAGAGTGGCGCACCATCCAGACACTTGAGGATATGCTACGTGCATGTGCACTTGACTTTCAGACCAGCTGGATTGATAAGTTACATCTGATTGAGTTTAGCTACAACAACAGTTACCATGCTTCGATCAAGATGTCTCCCTTCCAGGCTTTGTACGGTAGACCATGCCGCACGCCATTATGCTGGGATGAGTCGAGTGAGACGGTCATTATAGGACCAGAGTATCTGGAACAAGTTCAAGCAGAAGTACGCCAGATCCGGGCTAACATGAAGGCAGCTCACGATAGGCAGAAATCATACGCCGATGTGCGCAGACGTAACCTGGAGTTCGCCGTGGGCGATCAGGTATTTCTTAGAGTATCTCCTATGAAGGGAGTGTTTCGTTTTGGCCAGAAAGGCAAGTTGAGCCCGAAATATGTGGGGCCTTATGTTGTGACGGAGCGGATAGGCCCGGTAGCTTACAGGCTAGATTTACCTGCTGAGCTGGGCAAGGTACATGATGTATTTCATGTGTCCCAGTTGAAGAAATATATGTCTCATCCATCTTATGTGCTTCAGCCTGAAAGGCTAACCTTAGAGCCGACCATGCGATCAGTGGAGACTCTCATACGGATTCTGGATACTAAGACTCGAGACACTCGCCATAAGTCTGTGAGACTGGTGAAGGTCCTCTGGTCTAACCAGGACGTCGAGGAGGCCACTTGGGAGCTGGAAGATAAGATGAAGGTGAAGTACCCGTCATTTTTTACTTCTTAGTGTTTATAGGTATAGGGTATGGGGCGTACCCCTATTTTAAGGGGGGTAGAGCCGTTTCGGTTATGTGTGTACGACATGTATTGAAATACATCGTCTATGTTATGTTGTTATGTTACAGACCATTGTGTCTGAATGATGTTATGTTGTTTGGACCTTGTGTCCAATGTTATGTAAGTATGTTGTTAATGTTGTTATGGAAGTATTGTTTTATAAGTAATCCCCATGTTTTAATATTAAAGATAGGTGGGAAGTGTGAACTTTGGGGACAAAGTTCTTTTAAGGGGGGTAGAATGAAATACCCCAAACCTCAGTGTGTTGTTTAAACACTAAAATATGGTATAATAAGGCTAAAAAGTGCCTTAGAAACATTAGTGAACAATTTAAACCATAGAAAACACTATAAAATACCATAAAGGAAGTTGGAGCAAAAATGTGCTCTAAGCTTGGGATAACCTTGGTTTAGACTCTAAGAGCCTACCAAGACCTTATTTACATGTTAATGAACATATTAAATCAATTACCAAAGAAAACCAAGATTGGAAACAAGTTAAAACACAAAATGTGCTTTAAGGAGTCTTAAAGCACATTTTTGAAAAATTATCTTGTAAATTGGTTTTGAATGGCTAAATGTCCATCATTACTCTTTAATTAACATGTGTACTACTTAGTATCACATTAGGAAGTCTAAATCAATGGAAAATCAAAAAATTCACAATTATGTGCCTTATTTTTGTGAATAGTAACTAAATTAAGCTAGTTTATAACATAAGTCAATATAAGTAAGTTAATTGGTCAACAAAGACCAAAACACCCCTAGATAGCTAATGGGGGCCGGTTTTTATAAGGGTGAGTCATCCCCTTGGCTAGCTTAATAAGATAAGTAAGGTAATAAAGCAAAGTCAGTATTTACTTTTACTTAAATATCTAAAACTAGCTACTTACTCTCATTCCCTTCCTTCTTCATTTCCCACCGTCTCCAACCTTCTTCTTCTTCTCCATCGGTTATGCTACAGCAACTTCACCATTTCTCAACTTCCATAGCTTATATCTCCTAGCTCCCTTTGCCAAATCAAATTCCAAGACCACCATTCTCTTAGTCTTGCCAAGCTCTTCAATTATATCTTCTCAAAATTCCAAGAGCTCCATTTCGGTGCCAAGAGGAATCTCCATGGGAGGAGCTTGAGCTCATCTTTTTACATCTTATTGTTCTCCTTTGCTTCAAGGTAAGGAAACTCAAAGAAAAACTTCATTTCCCTCTTGTTTTGATGTTGACCGAAAATCACCATTGATGGTGTCTTTATCTTGCCTTGTTCTAGCTTCATTGTAATCTTCCAAGGGCTTGGTGGAGTCTTCTCTTGCTACTTATTCAAACTCTCTTCCATTACCAAGGTAAAACAATCATCTTAATGTTTAAGACAATATGTAAGTTAGGGTTTATAAATGAGCTTAGGCATGAAGCTTGAATGCTCATTGTCTTGCTTGTATGTTGATTAGAGGTTGACAAGCAATAAAGGTCCTTGCCGATTTTAATCAAGGAAGGAGCAAGGAAAAATAAGGGAGAAGGTTGTGAAGGAAAAGAGGTAAATGTGCTAACCTAATGTAGTTTGATGCATTAGGAAAAATGAGCTTAAGTTGCTTATTAAAACTACTTAAGGAGCCAATGGTGAATGAGTTAGTAAAAGCTTTCAAAGAGATTATTAAAGGACATATATGATGTTGAGTGTATTTGCAGGTCAAAGGCAATATATATGTGGAAATTCAGTGTTTATGGTTTATGCAATTTAAGGGCCTAAGAGCCATGTCATTTAAGGGCCTAAGAGCCATGTCATTTAAGGGCCTAAGTGCCAAGCAATTTAAATTATGCACTATATTGTGATGTAGTGTGATTTGGGTGAAGTTTTGTGTATAAGAATGTTCTTGATGGATTTAAGTGTTCTTGGATGTTTAATGGTGAAAACAATGTGTTTTGGTGTAGCAATGTGCTAGTAGAACCCATGTCAAAATTTGGATAATGTATAAGAGGTTCTGAGTGTTTAAAATGAGTTTTGGTGAACTAGGAAGTGTTAGAATGAATAAATGTTTTACTAGAGAGGAAAACATGTCTTAAGGTTTTCTAGAGTGCAAAAAGGACTTAGGCATGATCTGGGAGGATTTAGAATGCAAATGGGTGTTTTGGGATATTTCAAGATCATGGTGGAGTTGTGTTTAGAATTTATGCAAGTTTGGTAAACAATGAGAAAACAAGGTGTTGTAAGCAAGAGGTGTAAACTTGTGGAGAAATCTCAAGGAGTGGCATTAAGGAGTTAAGGTTAGTGAGAAAAGATGCTTGGGAGATGATGTTGTTGTGGTGAGAAAACATTTTAGGATAGTTTTTGTCATAGGTGAGAAACACCATTTAGAAACCTAGTAAGAAATGTTATAAGTGTTGGTAAGTTTGTAAGAGATTGAGTAATAAGTTGGACAAGGAACTAGGTGAGTTTAAGATGATATTTTGGCATTAGAATATACCTAAGATCATTTGGGAAGTTTATACATATAATGGATGTAGAGAACCATTGCAACAAGACTTAGGAAATGTTAAAATGCAAAATCTATAGCAGTGGTCCGGGACTTAGGTCTTGGGTAAAAGTCCCGGACCATGCATTAAAACAGGTCGAGAGTTTTTAAGCCACTCTGGTCCGGGACTTAGGTCTTGTACTAAGACCCGGACCATCCCCTGATTTACCCCCGAGAGTTTCTGCCTACATTGGTTCGGGACTTAAGTCCTGTGTGAAGTCCCGGACCACCCCATAAAAACAACCCGAGAGTTTACAAAGACTAGGTCCGGGACCTAAGATGGCGACCAAGTCCCGGACCACTTAAAAAACTGAGTTCAAGGTTAAATAATGATGTCTAATGATGGGGATTAGTTAGTAATGATGTTAAAAGGTTGTCTAAGACTTGTTAGGTGTGTTAAAATGACAATTTGCAAGGTGAGAAGTTATAACAAATGTGAAAATAAAATAACTAGATATGTGAAGTAATAAGTTAACAGGGACTAGTACGTTAATTAACCGACATTACTAAATGTGTATAGGATACTCCAACGGTGGAAACCAGCCGAAGCAGGGACCAAGGTATGGTTTTCTTGCAGTCTGTTGCCTACCAGTTTACACCGGCTTGTGTGTTGTTTGTTTTTCTGTGTGTTTATGACCTTGTAAGACTTAAGTCATGAAATGAGTTTACAGTTGTTAATTTTATTGTGATGGTGAGTTATGCCTCATTACCCTTGTGTGTGTCTAACTAGACCTAAACACTTGTGTGTGAATTGACTTATTAAGTTCCAATGATGGGTTTTCTAACAAGTGCTAACGGGGGAAGTGAGGAGTCCGGTCTGTTCCGGCCACGCGTGTGAGTATGGGAGTCGATGTTATAACCGGTTCGATTCTCTGTGTATGTTATGGTTGTTTACCCTTTTTGGTTCCAACCTTCCATTTTGCTTAACCAAGGCTATTTTACTGACTCATGTCGGGCTCAGGGGCATACTATGTTTGTTCTGTGTGCTTGGATTACTATATCCGACACACCTATGGGTTAAGTTAACCGTTCATTTAACCGGACGGTAACCAGTTATGTAACGAGCTTAGCATGAGTTTGGCAGCAATCTCTAGGCTCACCGGGTAATTGACTATGTTTTGGTTCAGTTCCTAAAGAGAACCGTACTTGTTTTGTTATGTGATTATGTTGTGATGCGAATCTTGTTGATATGTTAACTAAAATGTTTGTTTAAAATCAATGTCTTGTTATCATGACAATTAGTTCGTGTATCCCGGTAGTCGATGGGCTGCACGTTAGCCATGCCAGCCATGAGTTGCTGAGCCCCTTTGGGGCACCATATTGTTTACCTATGTTGCAGGATGAGGATCGAAGAGGCGGAGTGGCTCTAGATTCTAGGTTTATGGAATACTTTTGATTATTTTGGATGTTGGGCCCCGGGATGCGCCTGCGCTCCCGTGGCGTTATATTTTGGATCCGTTGTTGTTACAGTGGAGGTATAATGATGGTTTACAGTGACAGATTGTAATTTAATACTCGGTATTGTATATTATGTATTTGTGGTTTAGTCCTATGCTCGGGAGTCTGATCATCAGACCGGTACAACTTGTATGTATTCTGCCTTGTTAGCCACGTGGGTGGCTAACGGCGTGTAACACCAAACCGTTTGGTTATTGTTTTAGTTGTTTACCTCCGCTGCGATTACAGTAATTGTTAGGTGCGTAGTAAGGGTGTTACAGTTGGAAAAAGGTTTCGTTGAGTTTTAAGGATTCTTAGTTGTGGCTTGGAAATTAGGATTGTTCCCACGTTTTGGAATTGGAAGAATTGGATTTTGCTGTGGTATTTTGGTTCTGGATTTTGGGAGTCTTTCGCAGGATGAGTTCTTTTGTTTGGGAGCCCACAGGTGCTCCCCATTACTGTTATTTGCGCTGCACACATTGTTGCAGTTAAGCCCTCTGATCTACTCTATGTTACTGCTGTTTCATAGGGGGTGTGCATACTTAAGGACTTAGGGTGAGGTGGTTGTTTGACGGTCCCATAGGTGATTGTCCTGGAATTATTGTTTGGGGTCCCATAGGTGACCCCGTGTTAGGAATTGTGGTTATCTCCTGTTGAAAGCTCCCTATTGCGGTTTTGTTGAAATTATGATTTCTGGGAAATTTCTCTAATGTTCAGTAAATCATCCTCATCTGATTGATAAATGGCAAATGAACTTTAAAACGAATTTTACAGATTGAGGTAGAGTTTACTCAGTTTTCTGATTTGTGCAATCCTTTCTGTTGTTTTGTCTATGGTTTTATGATCGCAGGTATGGATGACTAAGTTTGAGGACCGGGATTGTGCACTCATCTAGCTTAGGAGATTAGGAGATATTGAGACGAAGTTTGAATTACAATGTTTAAGAGTTATTATGTTGTCTTCTAAGATTTTACACTTTGGATATTTATTTTGGCTTCTGCATAAGTTGAATTCGAGTTAACATTTATTTTGTTGTTTTAATTAGTCCATTAGCCTGAGCACCCAGGGAGTTTGGGTGTGGCGGTAATACCCTAGACGTTTTGATTCCGCTGCTGTTTTGAGGTTACATCTATGAAGGTTTATACTCATGGCATTTCTTAACACTTTTTTTTTAATTACTTGGAAATGTTTTATAAGAGTTGAGCATTATTTGAGGTATCATTGTTAACTTACTGAAATTGGTTCTTCTGGTTACTATTGATTAACTATGTATTTTAATGATTTTGGTCCCTGATATTGTACTTAATTCGCATCCAGGGACCTGTCCGAACGTCCACCATCACGACTCCCAGTCCAGACATCAATGTTCGGACAGGCCCGAGAGGTTGCTATCGATTTGCGTTTAGTCGTGTCCGGACATCAATGTTCGGATTGCATGCGAGGACGAGTTCAACTTGCAAGTCTCGACTTACGTCCGAACTTGCAAGTTCTGACCAACATTCGGACACGCGCGTAAGGATTTTCAGGATTTTGAAACTTGACTTATGTCCGAACTTCAAAGTCCGGACACAAGTTCGGACATCTTCGGCTTTCAGAATTTTCAACTCTCGACTTGTGTCCGAACGTCAATGTCCGGACACAAGTCCAGACAAATGGTTTCCGCAGTGTAATTTTCTTCGGCTTGTGTCTGAACTTTCGATGTCCGGACACAAGTTCGGACCGATGCTATTTTACACTTTTAGGGCTCGTTTGAAGTCTGTTTTTAATTTCGTTTGTGCCGTTAGATTTGTATTTTCATAAGCTATCATTTGAGGTAAAATCCAGGGTGTTACAATTACCCTCAGGGGAGTTCCTCTATATTCCCCCAGATCAGAGGTCCAGGACCCCTACTGCACAGGACTACCCCAGCTATTAGGGGGAGGGTACTCAGCTATTACTGCCTTCGCCACCTCCGATTTCCACCGCACCGCCTCCTACCTCTACTTCAGATGCATACCCTAGGGTGGCTGCAGAGCTCGATCACTTCTGTCAGGAGCTCTAGCAGCAGCGCCACTCTATGGAGGCCTTCCAGGCCGCTCAGTAGGCAGCATGGGGTGATTTTGATTCCTTCCGGCAGAGTTATGAGGGTATGCGCACAGATTTGACTACCAGAGTAAACTTTGTTGTGCAGCAGCAGTTCGAGGTTGGGCAGAGACAGGAGGCCTTTGAGGAGCGCATATCTTAGCGCCAGGATGAGTAGGAGAGGCGGGTTGATGACCGTTCTCTTGCTGGCTGTGGATGAGATGAACAAGACAATGGCAGCCGACAGAAAGAAGGCGAGAAAGGAGATGAAGTAGAGGGTGTCATGTTCCATAGCTGCTTTGGTCAAGAGTCTTCTTCGTCGGGACAAGGAGAAGAGGAAGACGCGCCGAGAGGTGAAGAAGAAGGGGCTCCCTACCCCTAGCTCTTCTAGCCTATCTGATGTTCCAGACGGTTCCCCTGACTCTTCTTCGGATTCTCCACCACCATCCTCCTCCACGCAGGCAGCAATTCACTAGTTCTTTCTCTCTTTCTCTGTTTTGTTTTATTTTATTTTCCTTCCATTTCATTTTATTTTCCTTTTGCTTTTCTTTTAGTTTTATTTTCTTTTATTATTCATGTATGACTAATGGATCATTGTGTAACTCTCTCTTATATATTATGGAAGTTGTGTACTTTTATGAGTTTTTGGTTACAGTTGTCTTTATTTTTTGTTGGCCAATGCTGTGATAATTCTAATTTCTCAGCTCACCACAAGTGTAGGGCATTTGTGCCCTCATTCTTCCATAAGAGGAGTATTTTTCTTTTTAATTCTTTTTATCATTCTTTTAATTTTTTTTATTCTTTTGAACACTGGGGACAGTGTTCCTGCCAAGTGTAGGGCAGGGGTCCCCCCTTGAAAAATTATCATTATTTTTGTTAAAACTACAGGTATATATATAAACGAGTTAATATATAAATAATATGTATAAGTTGTGAGTTTTATCAATGTTCTACTAAGCTTTTTGCATGTTTTTTATTGGAATGAGATTCGGAATGAATAAATGCTTGTTCTCTCAAGAGGTAAGCTCTCTAATAACTTGTAGATTCCTGTTTTTAACTTCTTGATTCTCTTTATTAACATGAGTATATGACCTTACTCCTATATTTATCTCTAATTTACTTCTGGGTAATATTTTTCTTTTTTCGAAATGGTGAGAATTTTTTTGGGTGAATATCTTAAATAGGGATTGTGTAAAAACGAAAAGAAAAAAAAAAGAAAAGATAAAAAAAAGGCTTCAATAAGAAAAAAAAAAGAATATTCTTTCAAAAGAAAAAATGAAGCATTATGAGGTTGCAAAAATTGCCTCAAAATATAAGAAACAAACGAGAGTTTTTCCTTTTGTTTTTCTTCTAAATTCCCTGCTCTTCAATGCAAAAAAAATCATGGTTGATTCAGAAACCCTTGAAACATAGGGCTGAGCCATAAAAACCACTGATGAGGGTCTTGGCCACATTCAGAAACTCTTGAAAAATAGAGCTGAAGGGTGGAAACCAGAAAAATGAGAGGTTGCAAATCCCTTATGCAAAATAACCCAAAAGTTTTGGATCGGTTTGAGATTCTTTATTTTTATACCCATTAGTATGTTTTTGGTAGATAAGGAAGATTAAGTGATACTTGTGATTTAGAGTCAGACAGTTGAAAATGTTTATCTAATTGTCATTCTAGAGATTATTTGTTTTGTGCATAAGCAATTACTCTTTTCTACTCTAGTTTTGCTTGAGGACTAGCAAAAGGTAAGTGTAGGGCCTTGATAAGCCTCAGACTTATCATGTTTTAGTAGATATAATTATAAGATTATTAGCCAATTTTGCAAAGGTAAATGTAGCTTATAATATGTATTTAAAAGCTAATTTTTTGAAATATAAAAATTCCCATAAAATTATGAAAAAATGCTCCTCGTGATGATTGAGTTGTCACAATCATTCTGAGATGTGTGAGTTAATCATATAAGGATAGATCCTACCAAAATGTCCTAGTCAACTCAGGATTCCGTGTCTTTTGGCCATTTTACCCTTTTAGACATTCGTGTCTTACAGGACCTTATCCGTTTGGGTATAACAGACGGGAACTAACCAAGATATACCTCTATTAGGTACATCTCGGGCGGCTAACTACGTTTGATTTATTTTCGTAGTCATTCACATGATCAAGTAAATCCCACATTAGTTTGTCAAAGTAAACATAGCATGCATGATATTAATAAAAACAATTTACTAACCTAATCAATATAACTGAAGTGTGAAAGTGTGAAGGTAAAGATTTTGGACAGATCGACTAACAGGTACTCAAATGGTAGCTCAAGACCTGATCAAGTAAACCAACTTAATGTATCAACAGAAAACAAATGCTCACAATGAGAAAATGAAGTCTATAAATAGGTCGTGAGCCTATTCATTTCTCTACACTTCAACAGCCCTATACACTCCATTCACATCTCTATTTCTGCCTCCATTCCATGTGTTGGTGTCCAAGGAAGTTCTGCCCGATCATCCACGCAAAGAGAAGGAATCTCCATTGGGTTAAGGCTATGGTCATTTCCTTATTCCTCTTGTGTTTTCTTCTTGCATTTGGTGTAGATGGTTGAGTGGGAATTCTTTGTCTTCTGTGGTTAGGAAAGGTTTTCCTTGTAATTAAGACTCTTATTATTATCAATAAAAGTTGGTGAGTTTTAAATAAGATTTGGTTATAGTGTAAGAGGAGTAAAGTTCGCTACTTATTCTTCTTTATCTTCAAAATTCCACGAGAATTGGTTAAGGGATCTTAGTGGTCTAAAAGTTTATTGTTCTTATGGATGGGCAATAAAGATCTAAGATTGGAATTAACCTATTTCTATTCTCCTCTTTCTTGTTCGTTTCTGGCAAGAGATTTGCTGGATTCGATAATGGTCTGAGAGTGTTAAATCAATCTTGACATTTTGAACATTCCGGGTGACATGCCTGATGTCTGGTGTCCGGCACATTCAAAGTTCTTGAATGTGTCGTGCATCTTTTGTCCAGCAACCTATCTGGTACGTTCAAAAGTTGGTTAATTCAGAACTTGTCAACTTGGTTTTTGTGATCATATTTGTTCTTATGTTGAGTATCATCCCGAATCGAAGATATTTCATTGTATATACCACTTAGTTAGGATTCTTAGTTAGATTATTTAGTTTAGAATTGATATTTACATTTCCCCCTATTTTAGAATAGGCTATTACTAGGATTAAGACTGATTTTCTATTAAGTCCCTTGGTTTCGATACTCTCGGTCGTAATATACTCACACTGTACTCCGACCGGGATTTTTGCTACCCGTACAGAGTTGTAGGGTTTATTTTATTATTTCATTCTTTTGTACATAGTTTTACCCTTACAATTAATCTGTTAGCACCAAACTACCTCCTTAGTTCCATGATTAGACCATAAAATCTAGACCATTCGGGTGGACTTCGATCGAGTCTCCCTAGTCTTTGCATCAAGAACTTTGATAGGGTACTTCTCATACGACAAATTCTGCTCCAACTCCAACACCTCAGGCTATAATACATGTGAAGGATCAGGGATGTATCTCTTTAATTGAGACACATGAAAGGTATTATGTTCCTTCTCCAGCTCGCAAGGAAGTGCCAATCTGTAAGCTACCTTCTCAATTCTCTCTAGAATTTTATATGGTCCAATGAACTTGGGACTTAACTTCCCTTTCTTCCCAAATCTGGTTACCCCTCTGACAGGAGACACCTTCAGGAATACCTTATCCCCCCACCTCAAATTCTACCAGCCTTCTTTTTAGATCTGCATATGACTTCTGTCTGTCTAGAGCTGCTTTCATTCGACTTTGAATTACCCAAACTTGCTCCACGGTTTCTTCTATCAATTGGGGTCCCAATACCACTGTCTCACAGATGTCACTCCAGCACAACGAGGTTCTACACTTCCTCCCATATAGAGCTTCATAAGAAGCCATCTTGATACTCGCATGGTAGATGTTATTATATGAAAACTCAACCAAATGTAACATCTCTGCCCAAGAACCTTGAAATTCCATTATGCACGCACGGAGTATATCCTCAAAGGTCGGAATGGCTCTCTCCATCTGTCCATCTATAGCTGCCTGGAAGGTTATGCTCAACGTCAATCTAGTACCCATAGCCTTCTGAAACTACTGCCGGAAATGAGCCAAGAACCTTGAATCTCTATTAGATAATGGTCTCTGGCACACCATGGTATCTCACCATATTCTTTATGTAGCCATCCACCAACTGACTCATCGACCAAGTATTCTTCATAGGTATGAACCTGGCGGTCTAGGTAAGTCGGTCAACAATCACCCAAATCTGGTTAACTCCACCCTTCGTTGGCGGTATTCCAACCACAAAATCGATAGCAATCGAATCTCATTTCCACTTAGGGACATCCAAGGGTTGCATTAATCCTCCCATCCTCTTGTGCTCAAATTTCACTTTTGGAAAGTGAGGCACTTTGACACAAATTCAGCCACTTCTCTCTTCATCTTAGGCCACCAAAACTGTTTCTTCATATCTTTGTACAGCTTATCACCTCCTAGGTGTATTAAATAGGGTGAATTATGGGTTTCCCTCATCAGCATATCTTTCAACTTGACACACTTTTATGGCCCACACTATCTACTTTTAAATCTGAGGCTCCCGTCGATGTGAACTGCAAAGCCAACTGCCTTACCCTCTTTCATCTTTCCTCGAATTCTTTCCAACTTCACATCACCCTGCTGGCCTTTAATAATCTCCCCATAAATGTTAGAAGTGACACTCATATTGAACAGCCTCAGCTCACGGTTAACTCCTCCCGACTTCATTACCTCTAGATTCAACTTGTGAAAGTCATAAACCAACTCATCTGAAAGGACCCACATGGAATTCACTGAGTGGCTCCTCTTTTCCTGTTCAAAGCATCAACCACCAAATTAGATTTCCCTACATGATACAGTATCTGCAAGTCATACTCTTTAATGAGCTCTAGCCACCTCCTCCGCCTCATATTTGACTCATTTTTAGTGAAAATATATTTATGGCTCTTGTGGTCTGTGAAAATTTTGCACGAAGTGCCATACAGATAGTGTCTCCAGATTTTAAGTGCAAAAACAACTGCAGCCGATTCTAAATCGTGGGTAGGGTACCGGGTCTCATACTCCTTCAACAGTCTCGAACCATAGGCTATTACCTTGCAGTTCTACATCAATACACAGCCTAACCCGTACTTAGAAGCGTCACTGAACACCTCAAATCCTTCTGTCCCTGATGGCAAGGTCAGAACTAGTGTTGTAGTCAATATTTCCTTCAAGGTATGAAATGCCTTCTCGCAATCATCATCCCACTGAAATTTCACCACTTTCTTCGTAAGGTTAGTAATCGGCCTCGCTATTCTTGAAAAGTCCTTCCTTCACAGACCTTTTGTAGTATCCTGCTAAGCCTAGGAAACTACGGACTCAGTCCAATTACTTGGTCTAGGCCACTCCTTCACTGCCTTAACCTTAGATGGGTCTATAGATATACCCTACCTGGTGATGATATGACCTATAAATGCTACTCGGTCCAAGCAGAATTCACACTTGGACAGCTTAGCGTGCTGCTCCCTTAGAATCTGCAATACTAGTCTCAAATGGTCTCCATGCTCCTCTTCATCCTTTGAATAGATCAGAATATCATCTATAAAGACCACTACAAACTGGTCTAGATAAGGATCAAAAATCCTATTCATCAAGTCCATGAAAACAGCAGGTGCATTAGTCAATCTGAACGACATTACTAGAAATTTATAAAACCCATATCTAATCCTGAAAGCTGTCTTTGGGATGTCTTTCTCTGCTACTCGGAGCTGATGATAACTCGACTGCAGATTGATCTTAAGAAATACTTCTGTGCCCTGAAATTGATAGTAAAGGTTATCAATCCTCAGCAACGGGTATCTGTTTTTCACTGTAATCTGGTTCAGCTCCTTGTAGTCTATACATAGCCTCATACTCGCATCTTTCATTTTCACGAAAAAGACGGGGGCTCCCCAAGGTGATACACTTAGGCGGATGTACCCCTTCTCCAGGAGTTCCTCCAACTAAACCTTTAGCTCCTTCATTTCTTACGGTGCCATCCAGTATAGAGTCTTTGAAATAGGCACGGTTCCAGGCACCAAATTGATGCTGAATTCCACCTTCCTGTCTGGTGGCATGCCTGGAATCTTCTCAGGGAACACATTTGGAAACTCATTCACGGCTCAAATCTCCTCCACTTTGTCCGCCTCTTTACTCACATCTTGGAAATATCAAAGATACGTCTACTGCCCATTCTTAACTTGGGCCATAATCTTCATAGCCGGCGCAATCTTCACTCCTGGCTTATTCTTCGCTCTCCTGTAGGAAACCCTTTGCCCCTTTGGCCCTTTCAACACAACCTTCTGTTCATAGTAATCGATTCTCCCCTAGTACTTGCTCAACCAGTCCATACCCAGAATTATGTCAAATTCAGATAGATCAAATTTAATCAAGTCGGCTACAAAATCCTCCCCCTTAATATTTATACCAACATCCTTGATCATATGGCAGTAATGAAATACCTTTCCTGATGGAATGGATATAGAAACAGATATGGATTCACTAGCATCTAACTTCAATTTCCTCATAAAATTGGATGAGATAAAAGAATATGATACCCCGGCATCAAATAAAACTCTAGCATGAATACCATGAACATTGAAGGTACTTACGTACTAGGACCTCTGCCTCGGCGTCAGCTTCTGCCCGGATAATCACATTGATCTTCCCCGGCGCACGATAGTTGCTGCCCCTTTTATCTCCCTGACTCTTGTTCCCCTCTGTCGACCCATTACCATTACCACGTTAGGAGGTTCCCCCACACTGGTTTTGATTCTGCCCTCTGTTATGGTTGTCTGATTGTTTGTAACGACGATCACCACCATTACCACTTTGCTAGTTGCCTCCCTGATTATCCTAGAAGCACTCACATGCCCCCCGCTTACCACATCTGTTGTAGGTGATCGGCTTCCCATTGCAGTCTTTTCCTCGGTGGTCCTGGTTACACTTCTTATAGTAGAAGTGCCTCTCACGCCTTGTCTCCCCCTTCTAGAACTGATTTGGGGCCAGTTCCCCCACCTCTGGTCATTCCTCCGGTTCTCAGTGAACCTCTACTTCCCAACATAGTCGGGCTTCCACCTCTTATCTTGGTTTGTCCTCTAAGAGTAGTCCTCACGACCCCGAGAGTCATCCCCACCATCAGACTTCCTCTAGTTACTCGCCTGGAGCTTCTTCCTTTTCTGTTGGACCCTATACAGGTTAGCAGCTTTCCTGTAAGAGCCCTGCAGAGTAGAAATGGTCAGCATGTAGGCTCCAGTTAAGCCCGTCCACGAACCTCTGCACCTTTGATGCTTCATCAGGGACCATCATCGGTGTGAATCTTGCCAACTTCAGGAACTTTGAGTGGTATTCCTTCACGCTCATCGTCAGTTACTTGAGCTCAGAAACTCCATATACTTCTGCATTCTGACATGCTCGGGTAGAATCGCCTCCTCATGGCCACCCTCAAAGCATCCCACCTAAAATCTAGCTCAGCTAGCAAGACATCTTTGTTGGCAATCCACCAAATGTCAGCTTCTCCCTTGAAATTATAGACCGCTCCATTGACTCTTCTATTGGTTGGGCAGTTGACTACATCGAAGATTTTGTCGAACTCCCGGATCCAGTCCTCCAACAACACTGGATCTTCTTCCCCAGTATAGGGAGTTGGCTTCATATGAGCGATGCGCTTCGAATAATCCTCCGGTACATTGTCCCGCTGAGCTTGTCTCTGGACAATCAGCCCCAAGCTCATAGCCAACTCCTGCAACTGCCTCATTGAATTGTTCCCTGCCATAGCTGCCCGACGGGTTCTACTTCTGGAGAAGTACACAAAATTGAATCGGTCAGCTACTCCTTCACCCCTAGAACTTGAGACTGAGTTCCTGATCACGAAGTACTGGTTAATGTCAACAATACACAATCCATATGACACAAGATCAAATTCCTTATATTCCCCAAAACTGATTCCTCGTATCACATCGTAATCCAAGACTACAGATTCTTGTATAGTATGTATACTAATGTATATATATAGTGCCACCCAAATCCATGAAAATTGTATTTCCAGTTCCTGATATACCTCATAATACACGGGAGTATATAACTCAAAATGTTCCCTCATGAAAGAATCAACCACACAACATTCACAACTCAAGGATATATTCCCACAAAGACGGCTTATTCAATATTTTAACCTATTTAATGAAATTTTAACTCATTTTAAAACAAAGCTCTGATACCACCTTGTAACACCCCCAAATTTTACTACATTATAAAGTACGAAGTAATAAGAGTAAAACACCACAAATGGGGATTAAAACGGATGTCAAATGAGTCTTAATACTACAATTTAAGATCTGTCTGACCTTACATCTGAACTTGGATGTTTGAACGAGGTTCAAGAGATGAAGGAAAAAGTCTGAAATTGTGTCCGGACTTTGAAGTTCGGACATAAGTCGAGAGTTGAAATCAAAGAAGTCCTAACATGTACTTGAACATCTAAGTTCGGACACTAATTCTGATAAATTTAGTCTTATGTGGTCTGAACATTAGTCTGGGCATGTAAGTTCGGACCAATGTCAAGACCTACAAGCCAAAACCGTCCTCGCATGCTGTCCAAACATACAAGTTCGAACAGATGTTCGGACACCACTAAACAGCAAAAACAAGAAAACTTTCGGGTCCTGTCCGACCATACACATTCAGACGTATGTTCGAACAGAGCCAAAAATTTTAAAACTTGGTTAAATCAGCCTTCTTCATAAACCACACGCTGAGATTATAAAAACACATCATTACTAACATCAATAAATCAATGATCTTTGTCATAATCACGAATGTTGCAAAATAAATTACAGCGGAACATTAATCGAATCCAAGGTATTACCACCACACTCATCCCCATGAGTGCTCAGGCTAATCCTCCTCCTTCCAACATTAAAACATTCTGAAATAAGAATCCAAAACAATATTGATTAAAACAATGTCATTTCAGCATAACACAACTAGTGCTATCATCGATGTGGCGACGCGATCCCAACCCCCGAGTCAAAGCCATCAATACCTGCTATCAGAAAACATATACACACACACACAAGAAGGGATCACATAAATCAGTTAAACTGAGTAAACTTTGCCTCATACCGAAAAATACATTTTCAAAACCTTTTGAGCAATTATACAAACAAGCATAATACGACACAATCCACAGTTCCAAAACCATTTTCCAGCCATCAACAATCAGGGAGCTTTCACTAGACATCAATTACTTAATCCATGGACGGACACCCAGCAATTGGGGCCGCAACAATATTCCACCTCACTCTAAGTCCTTAAGTGTGCACACCCCCTAAAAGCTTCTGGCTAATGGAGTAGATCATAGAGCTTAACTGCGGTTCAGTGTTCGCAGCGTAAATAATTATACACGGGGTACTGATCTATACCAACAAAATAACACGGGCTACCAATATGTACCAACAAAATAACACGGGGTACCTTTAAGTACCAACAGAATAATTGTTCCAGTGAAAGTCTCCCAAACCAGTAACCAAAGCCTTTCGATTGCAAAACACAAGTCCACCAATTCACAATGGTTCAAGGGAATAATTCTTAAATCGCCAGGTCATCAGTTAGGTTTTCAAAAGCCATCTCAATGTACAACAATCCACACAGGCAATTAAATATGACCATAGTAGCTTACTTGATCGCAAGCTTCACCACATAGACGAATCAGCCAAAATCACAGGTACCTTCCATCAACGAAATCGGAATCTAGAATCCAAAGAGTCACTACTCAGAAACTCACCAAATCACAACCACAATAGAAAACATCTAACCCTTAACTACTGTAGTAGCCCTTACCCTTCCAGAGACTCTAAATTGGCACTAGGGAAGAAAAGGCTTGAAGTAGACAGAGGAAGAAGATGAAGTAGTGCGTGAAGAGGAAGAAACGTGAAATTTTGTGACGCTCGATGAGGAAGGAAGAATGAAAGAAGGGATTTTAACACCCCTCCCCTTAAACACGTAATAATCTTTCTTGTAGCAATAGATAAAACGTCTTACAGCGGAAGATAAATGATAACAACAATACTCACTCGGGTGTCACCGGCCATTACTCGCCCATGCGAGCAACGAATCCAACTATATCCAACAACCAACATAAACAAACTGCTAACCGCTGTGATAACGAGATAACTTCCTATACATCATACTAAGTCCATAAACCATAAACGTCGATAAGTGAGCGTCTACCCAATCCAAATATACATAACCGTATCATAATACAACTCACCATCTATATTGTTATACAAACAAACTCCATGTGCGGTAATTAAAGTAGACTCTAACTACCCTGTTCCCGCACTTCGGCTTCGACAATAGTCAACAACCTGCATAATGAGTGTAGTATCAGCGATAAACGCTGAGTATGCCGGGCCTGGACCCTAATGGTCACTTAGTCATTTGAACCATCTTATTATTAGATTGATTTTATGCTTTACCATTTTACAGATATAATCAATACTGTAATAAACATGCATAATATACACAATCATCCAATCAAATCTAAACCTTCATTTAATGTTACAAACAACAATTGTATATCGAACATATCAAATAATAATACTGAATATACGCTGTAGCGAACACCATTCTTTGTTAATTTAATTTGGCCTTCAAGGCCCCATCCAAACCATGTTAATTACATACCAGTTGGGCGTCATGTTAAGACAACCCGATAACCTCACCATGGACAGTAGTCCTCCCGTACACACAAAGGTGCTCATTTCGCCAGAGGTCCGGAGGCCCCTGACTATTCACTTTACCTCGTAAGGCGTCCATATAAAGGCCGTAGCCACCTGACCCACGATCCAAATAGGGCTTGTTGGGTATAAGCCTGGAGCGGAACCCGATCGGGAACCCCTCAGTGATCACAAATGCGCAACCAAGTAGTTCGTAAACTACCGGGATTCCTCACCTCAACTCATACCATCTCTCTCTCATAATGTTTAAGATATGCTCTTAGTCTTATGGAGATTACAATTATTAAATAGTTGCCCAATGGGTCTCACGCGTACCTAGAAGTAATCTAGGTTATATTCATGTTCGAGATCCATGCTCTAGAGACCGACAATGTCGTGACTCGTTCCTAAGTGTTTTACTTAGGTTACCATATACTTAATATTAATACTATGGGTATTATATCAAGTAACCGTCATGTCATCCCAATAACGTATATGTATGTTTATATAAGTCGATCTATAGTCGACGTAGTGTTAGTCCCGTAGGACGCTCGTGCATAAATAAATAATGCAGTAACACTTAATCACATACATGTATCCAAACACACAACACACAAGTTATATCAACCAAATCCAAGCCCAAGGAATTCCTTAGGACAACTCGGATCAAACCCCTTTACATACCGTACACCTTAGACCATTAGCGGACCCAGAAATTTTGTTTAGGGGGGCAAAATTTTTTTTGACACTTTCATTCTTTAAAATTTTATAATATGTTGTATTTTACAAAAATTTATAAGAGCATTTGACAAATTTTCAAAATTTTCGGGGGGGCAAGTGCCCCCCCTGCCCCTCCCCTGCGTCCGCCACTGCCTTAGACCAAGGATGCGCAGTGTAGACCACTAGCTCGTCAAGCGCCTTCGTCTGAAGTATGATCTAAACGGTAATAAAACTATAAGTCAATCTCCATGACTAACTACTTCCGGTATTTCCGAATAACAAGTAACCCCGACAGTTCATCCCCGGATATCTTCAGTTAATTGTTACGGGTTTCTCTAAACCAGTCGGCTTTGTTACTAAAACTCGTAGGTCGTACTATTTCGACTGTTAAGTTTAACTCATTATATTTCTTTAATCTTATCCATTATTTAATTTAGGTATATAACCTATAGTTGCATGTATGCATGCATGACTTATTATATTGTATTATTTTTTCCCCCATCCATTATAATACGTTGTATTATATAATCCATTATCTTAGCAAATTATATTCGCACTCAAAACTTATAACTTATAGTTTATAAACTATTTCCATGTAATACTCTCCATCATTATATTATATGGTTTCCAACCATAATATATATCCATCCTTATATACATTATTCTTGTATATGTATATATTTACCATATAGGTAAGTTCCATGAGTTATTAAACTTATATTATACGTTACATTTATCATCTTATATTAGATGATTATTTCCATTAGTTGTATTATATTATACAACTTATATTAAGATTATTATCCTAATATTATGTAACATTTTATGTTGTATATTTACAACTCCTAGGGTTTATTCAATAAATACCTTAGTTTATAAATCCTATTTATTTATAGTTTGTCACATTATTTAATGTGAATATCCTTACTTATATTAATTCCATTTAAAACCACATTAGTACCATATAATTGTCATAACATTTATAACATAGTAGACCATAGTCTAAAATTCATTTTCCATCTCTTAATAATTCGGTACAGCCCTTTATTTCATTTAAATTCTATTTTGACCACATAACATTATGTAATTTTATACCATATACTAATATCATATAATATGATATTTTTATTTCCTTTAGTTTATAACCTATAGTTTTTATACAAACTATATTATATTGCCGAGAAGGCAGCAATGTTATAACCTTATTTCTTTTCATATCCCATAGTTTTATTTATTTACAAAATCATCTCATAATTTATACCATGTTATATATAACATATAATATAACATTTTTAACTTATAAAATGGTATAACCTATGGTTTTATTTTGTAAAATTTCCGAACAGACCCTACTCTGTTTATAATTTAATTTCCATCCCTTTTAACTTTCCAAATTTATATTTTGGCCACTTATATAATGTTATGTAATATATATCATATATTATAACATTTTAAACCTTGATATAAATATAACCTATGGTTATATGATATTATAATTTTCGAACAGACCCATGTGTTGTTCTAAATTATTTTTCTAACCCACCAAGTTTCTATAATTGCCATTTGGCCCAATTTATAACATATAGTTTTATAATATCATTAAAACTATATATTATACTTATATCTTATTAAATACTCTTATATTATCCCAAAAATCACCAAATTTCACCAAAGGGTTATAATTAACATTATTAACCCATATATACTCGGTTATTACTATTCCACCACCTATATTTATCCAAAGTGTCATAATGACATAATAACTATATATTATACATATATAGTTTATTTTAATTCCAAAACCAACCCAATAAATTCCTAAAAATTCCTAATAGCCCATAGGTGTTTATAATACCATTTTACACCCTTATTTTCGGTAATAACATATTTACCACATATGTTATAAAATTGTTACAATTAAATACTTATCTTATTATAAAACCTTAAATAAGTTATTTAACTTATCTAATTTGGTCAAAACCTACCATATGGTCAAGGTTGACCACCTTAATATTGCCTTGACCATTAATCTCCATATATTACGGTTTTATACCCATATTTTCTAGAAATTACCATTTAACCCCAAAACTTTATAAAATCTTATAATTTTTATTTAAACTCATTTAAACCTCTAATTTTCAGCTTTATCATTATATAGCCCCCAAATTTAATTTAATTACACTTTATACCCCAATTCCTTGCGGTAATATATATATATATATGCTACTTAAACTTAAATTAAAACCTTATAAATACATAAATAAAATGGCCTAAAGTACATGGCCTTATTACAAACATTTCCTTATAAAATAAATTACACATAAATGCCCAAAAATGCTTTAAACTCTCGGCCTCTCCCATAAGTTTCCATTAATTACCAGTTTTCCACATAATGTCTTAAATTTGACAATTATGTTAATTAATTAATTATATAAATTTACTAAACCATTCCTTAATCACCTAAGGTCAAAATAAGACCTATAAACCTTGTTCACTCACGGCATATATTATACACATATGTATAAGCACATATTAATATACCAAGTGAAGGTTTAAGTGATTTATACCTTATTTTTGCCAAGTTTAGGCCTTGTTTGGCCACGGCTGTTTGGAGATAAAATTTCTACAGCTTAGTTTACATGTTTTCAAACAGCAATTAAGGCATGATTAGTCTCCAAGCAAGGTCTAACCATAAGAATTGTTTAATGTATATTTTCAAGGTAAAATTTACCTTAGAATACCAAGGCAAGCAAGGGTTGTCTTCGGCCTATTTATACAGAACAAAAAGAGCATCAAAAGAGCTACTAAACCAAGCTTTAAAACTGGTATAACTCAGATTATAAGATGGGTAATTTTTACCTTGATTAAAATGCCTAAAATGGTGTTTTTGGCATGGATTTGGCTATTCCTTGAAGCTCTTGATATATCAACTGAATAAGTATGTTAAGATGAAGATTATAAGCCTAGGAAAGCAAGCTTTCAAACCGGAATTGAAAAGAAACAAGAGATAAGTGCTTAAAGCACATTTTTATACCTTAAGAACAAGATTAGATTTCTCCACCTCCTTCCCTTGTTACAGCCGAGAATCACCCTTCTTTTAACCTCCAAAACAACCTAGAACCATGGATGGAAATGGTTTTTGCTTAGCTCCATGGAAAGAGGAAAGAAATGTGAAGAGAATGAACATAAAATGGCTTAATAAGCTTACCTATGTAGCAAGGTGTTCTTTTCTGAACGTGGTGACTTCCTAAGGTAATGGAGAAGCAAAAGAGATAGTGGAGGCTGCTGTTGTTGGCTGGGAAGCAAGGTAATGAGGTAAGTAAGCTAATTTGCTTTTTATGTCATTAAATGTTACTTTATGAAATAGTAATAGGTGACTCATTAGATTGGCTAGATATTTGTTTAGAGATTGATTAATGGGTGGGTATGATAGCCTAAGGAGGTCGGCAATGCATGGTCAAGTCAATGGGTGACATTTGACCATGGTTAAAGGTAAGTAGTTAAATGTTATTTTTGGGTACTATTCATCCAAAATTACCCATTTTGATTTTATTTTTAAACTTTGATTTAGACTTTATAATATAGTCTATCATGTCACATTAATGTTATAAGGAATGTAATCTGGTCTTTAAAGTGACAAAAAAGTCATTATCTTAGAGCTCATACACAAAAAACGTGCTTTAAGGTCTTTTAGTGCACATTTTGTGTCGCAAGGTGTTTCTGAGCTTGGTTTTCTTTGAAAACAGTTTTGTTGTGTTCCTTACATGATAATTGATCCTAGGACTCCAATTTTATATAAAATAGAGGTCATAAGACCTTTAAGGTTTCCTTAGAGCATATTTTTGCCCTACTTGTCCTTGAAGCATGTAAATGCTTGTTCTATGCGTTGGAGTGTTGTCCAACAATAGTAATATGTTTAGTTATGTGTTAATAAGCTTAGGACAAAGTTTTAGGTCCTAAGAAGTTCATTTGGGTATGTATTTACCCTAAACAGTCAAAGGGTGCAATATCTTGCTTTGTGTTGACCATTGTTGTTCTCAATTGACTTTTAAGGCATGTTTAGGCCTTAATTAATGTGATTAGATGTTTAATCCATGTTTTATTAGTTTAGGGTATTTCAGGGATATAAATAGAATAGTTAATTTAGGAGAAGAGGATGAATATAATCGAATAATTAATTTAGCTTCCATAGGCCCGTTAATAATTTATCTAACATCGGGCTATTGTCATATAATTACCCAGCCCAATACGCTTACCCAACAGGCTCTCCCAATAGAATAATTATAATGCTAGTATTATTCCCAACATCTACCGAATGTAAAACTATATCCAATAATATAAAATGACTATAACGAATAATTAGATAATATTCCTAGCTCATTTTGTATGGGTATTTCACTATATCATCATATTAGCACCAATAATTATTAAAAACGGAAAAAGAAAATGTGAAAACAAAATAATCCTGTCTTTGGTATACCCACGTGTAAGGGTGGGCATATGGGCGAGGAGGAGATGAAAATCACGGCACGTGCGGGACAGAGGACAGTGGCGGATGGGGCTGGATTCGGTGAGGGGAAGGTGGTATCACAAGGGCAAAAATGGATGGGCGAATGGAGCAGTGGTCTTCTCTGTTGACGAAAGAAAGCAAACAATATTATTATTCATTTTCAACCATTAAACTAGTATCTAGATGATAATTTAATCATCAAATATAATTATAAATCAATTACTCATGCCAATCTAGCAAAAAAAAACTATAAAATCTCATAGACGCCTTTTATCGAAATCCTTGCGAGCATATGTTAATTTTTTTTTAATATCACAAATTACAACCGTATTACACCCCTCAAATAATCAACTACACTTATACACATGTTATTCACCAAACAGACATACTATAACAACAATTTAACCCTAATACATAAAATTCGAAGGTAAACAAGAGAAACATACCTCTTTTAATTCAGTTAGTTGTCAAATTTGAAGCATCTCGTGTGTGAACTTGAGAGAGACATGGTGGCAACGGTGTGAGAGGGCTGGGCGACGGAGTGATGATGGCGGGACGGCGGCAATTGGTGGTGCAGGCGACGGGAAGTGGTGGCAAGGTGATTTCGGGTTCGTAACAAGGGTCGCACGGGAGTGAAGAGAAGGAAATAAGCGCTTCAGAGTAAATCTTGATGAGTAAAATCAGGACTATTAAATAACATTTTTCAACAGTTTTTAGTTAGGAACCGCCGAAAATTATTTCATCTTTTTCAGCGGTTTCTTCTTAAAGCACCGAAAATCCCCTTCATGAAAACTGATTTTTGACGGTTTTGACTTAAAATTGTTTCTTTATTTCTCTAGATTGCTCATTTTCACCAATTTCTTTAAAATCGCCGAAAATTAGGAGCCAAAAATCTTCATTTATGTACCGGTGCAAATGGCTCTGCCACTTCAAACGAGCACACAAATGTGGGAATTTATAAACGCTAATTTTTATGTAGGTGTCTGAGATGATCTAGCTAGGATATCGATGAAGCATGAAAATGAACTTAATATTTAAATTAGACTTAGAAATTATTAGAATTTTCAATTTTATTTTTGAAATGAACAATGTCTGGTGTAGGTGTGATCTATAAGTTAAATAAAACATATTTATGTATTAACTTGTTAACTTAACTTTAAACTTACAAGTTACAAGAAGGTAAACACACTTTACATTTAGGAAGCAAGCTTGAGTTCAAATTATGGTTAGAAGAATACAAATGTTAAAATATAAGGAATTTGATAACTTGATTAATGTTTTAAGTGTAGTTTATTATTTACACTCATAATACTGAACAAATTAAAATAGAGTAATATTAATTAAAAATAATAACTATAATAGTAATTATGTTAGATTAGTATAATAAATCAAAACTAAATTTACTACAAAATAAACAATATTATATAAATCTCTTAATAAAAAGTGATATCATAGGGATAGTTAGGGAGCCCCTAACTACAAACATGGCTCCGCCAGTGAAGCAAGCACACAAGTGCAGGGTATTTATAAACACTAACTGTCATAAAGGTGTTGAAGGTGACCGATATCCACGAATGATACTTAATACTTCCTCCTCTTCTTAATGATTTTTTTGCCCTCTTATTATTTTTGAAATATAAGATGTTCTAGCTTTTTTATCATCCACTTTCCTATTCTACCACTCATATTTTATCTTATAATTCTACTTTTTAAATTATTTTTATTTCCAATTCAAAAAATATGGGTAAAATAGTATTTTTTTTTCTTCATTCTTACGCGTAAGTTTAGAAAAATCAATATTAGGAACATGAAGGAGTAGTTAAATTAGACTAAACCTAAGTGTGACCCCAAAGTGTACACAGTGGGTCCCTGTCCAATCTTCCATTTAGACCGTGTGTTTTGCGGATTAAACAAAACAGACACGAGTAATATCCATGCGTATCTTGCCTCAAAAAAATATATATATCCATGCGTACCGACAAAAATGTCATCCTTAGGGAAACAAATATTATTGATGACATTGCTACAAATGTTTGGAAGAAGCATAAAGAGGCATAGGAGAGGGAAAAAAGACGCTCTCTGTGTGTCCGTCTATTTTGATTCTTGCAACTCTCCTATGCCTATCTATGTGTAGCTGCTACCAGAAGACTCGAAGAAACAAAATTAACACACCAACATACTACTATGTAGGCAGGCTTTCCTAGTTTTGAGCAGAAAAAGGGAACAAAGATTATCATTTTGACAATATGAACCCTAGCTAGAGCATGCAGTTACTAATACTAGCTTTTTAAATTTACAAAATGAATGTTTTGAATATCGTCAAGACCTGTAGAAATATGTATGAAGTCTCCAGTATGCCTTTACTTTTTTGTGATTTTTATTTGTTTATGAACATTATTTTAAGACCTTTAGAATGGGGCTCGATCAGACATCAGTATGCTGCCCGATTGATCATCTCGAGGAACTGTTGTTGTGACTGCTGCCTTTGCAATCTCATGTCCTCATTGAACTTGTTAATGAAGGCTTCAACGCGGCGGTTCAACTCATCCTGGCCCAGCGAAGGCTCCTTCCTGAGAGGCTTTGTTGGCATCGTCGGCGCCGGCGCAGGCCGGGATGGTTTAATTGGGGCGACGGATGAGTAATTGGTCCTGTCTTTGAACGTCTCGGATTTCTTGGCCTTCGGGGGCGACATATCGGAACGGGATTGACGGGCTTGAGTCTCCCACGCATCGGACTTCTTAAGATGGCTGGTCAACGGCATGTGGCGGCCCTCTGTTATCGTTTTCCAAGTGTGCTCCAACGTCTCATTCTTTTTGGGCTTGGCAATCCTCCTCAATGCTTTCCCGCTCCCACCTGTTCAAATATTGTGATGTTAAGATACTTTCACACCAAAAGCAGATTTACTTTTATCAACTGGGGTATTAGTATACAAATCAATTACTCCCTCTGTCCTGAATGGACCGTTTTGTTTGCTTTATGACACGTTTTTCCACTTCATTATTAACCATATAAGATAAATAATTTTTAAAACTAAATTTTTAATATATAGTTTAACATGTAAGGAACCATATACAAAACTTAAATTTTAAAAATTATTTTATCTTATATGTTAAAAGTTGAAGTCAAACGACATGTCCAAATAGTAAACAGGACGGTCAATTCAGGATGGAGGGAGTACTAGTGTTCAGTTGAAGAAAAGTTCATACTATCCATTAGTATTATTTTGACTTGGACTAGTGACGTCTTTTCTAAGGATGTCCAAGTTGGGTTCGATGCGGCACGACTCTTTTGGATCCACTCCATACTTCAAAACCAAAGAACATAGTAGCTTTTAATGGTAGCAAAACTGTATTTAATTCTATCCTATTATTAAGTATATGTTTCTATATAAATACTATTTCATACATAAATTTAATAATGAATATATCTTTTTATCAATTAAAGGATTCGCTATATTCTTCTAATAAGTTAAACCATTCCGATAAAAATAAAACAACAAGAATACCGTCCGTTATTGAATAGTACGTATCATTCTAGAGTAGTAGAGTAATTTTATGATTAATACGATATGATAAACCCCGCCTAATAATAAAATAACGGCTATAAGATTATCCGACTACTATACAACCGGTTGTACGATGTTTATGTACATCCCCGAATATTCTTTATAATTAATTTGAACAATCATTTTTACATCAATATGAACAATCAATATAAAAACTTGAACAACGTTTACATTTATAATAAACGGTTGTACAATGCTCACCGTACAACCGGTTGTACGGTAGAATTTGCTATAAGAGATGGGAATGACGGTTGAGGTTGATTACAGGTATGGTATGGACTGTGGACGGTATTAATTTGTTTGCATGCATCCCTAACTCAGCCAGAAAGATAAGCGATTAATTACTGCGTGGCTTAGTCATCACTTTGATTATTAGTTATCTTGAAACAATCAATAATCGTGGTAAATGATGATGTATTATAGTCGTCAGAAACGATAACAACAAAAATAGATTTCTAACAACAAATTAATCGACCACTAAAACGAGAGGTTCGCTCGTGGCGGCATATACTGGAATTCGGCCAGATTCAGTATCGAACATCATTATCCTATGTAATAATCATATTATATTTCAATTCCATTCTTCTAGTTTACAAATCAAATTTCCAAATCCAGTTATATAGTAAAGAATTAGTTAAGCATTTCTGAAGATGCAAATTGAAATACGTTAGCTAGCCGCCTCCAATGAAACAGAGTAACAGTATTTATAAACAGAAACCGACAAGAATGTTTACTAACTATAGCATGTTCCAGAGATTATATCATGAAGCGTCGAAAGAAATCCATACCTTCTGCAGTGACTCTCGCTGGCTTCCGTTGGTGAGCAAACCTTGCTGATACAGGTGGTTTCTCGCTCATCTCAGACCAGAACATCTCGATTGACTCTTGCCTCATCAGTGGAGCAACAGGCGGCAGCGTCGATTTCCCGATCACCGCTGTGTCTACCTCCACTTCCTGGTCATGATTACTCTTGTACTCACCAGCAGTATCAGATGTGAGCTGACCGTTTCTGATTATGTTAACATCGTTAACCGCCGCTTGGACTTCCTCGACAACTCTCTCAATGCTCGGGAATATAGTAGGAAGTGCGACGGTAATAGGTTGAGTTGCGGAGTCTGGAGTAGCTCTCTTTATAAACGATACCGGCGGTGGCGCGTTTGTCTCATATATAACTTCATCCACCACATCCCTGGCGAAGATGGATTCGTACGGAGCCTTGGATCCAGATTCTTGTACCGTGTTGTAATCGACACGGTCGGAGTGATGCGGAGGTGGAAAGTAGGACGGTTCATCAGCGACGAGAGGTGTGTTGTGGTGAATGAATCTGTCGGAGGTAGCGGCGGTGATGTTATGAGAGGAAGAGGAAGGCTCGTGGTGTTGGTGGAGGTTATGGTGAAGGCGAGAAGTGGCAGCGATGGTGATGATGATTCCGTTGATGATGAAGTAGAGGTAAGGAGGGCGGAGCCAGGAGGAAAGAGAGGTCAAGAAATCGGAGAAGTTAAAGGAGGTGATGAGACTGTAGAGGTGAGGGGTGAGGAGAGTTGCGAGGAAGACGACGCCGGTGGACATGAGTATGATTTTGACGGAGAGAAGAAGAGGATTTGTGGAGGAGTTTGCCATTGTTTTTGCGTGAATCGGAGAGCCGGGAAATGTGAATCGAAGAGCTCGGGAGAGACAATGAGAGAGTGGAGGATGGGATGGGAGCGTGCAATTGCGCAGCTGGACAGGAAGTATTGGCCGGTGGGTGGAGAGATGTATTGGGGGGGACGGTTACGATATATATACGGTACTTGGAAGAGGATGGACGCGGTTTAGTTTTATGATGGGGATGGAACGTGGGCCGTTGGATATGGGGGTTTATGACAAGTGGAGTTCGGAGGTTGAGTAGATAATAAATGCTTACTACAAATGAAACTAGATAAAAATTTGGATTCAGTAATAAGGGCATGCTTGGTGAGTCGGTATGGGAATGACTGGGAATAGGAATAGAATTAGTGGGAATGAGTATGAGAATAGAATTAGTGGGAATGGTTAGTGTATTTCCATTCAAGGTTTGGTATCTCTAAACTGTCATGGGAAACAAATTTCATTAATAAATTTGTTAATTCAACAATTCTACAAATATTTTGTTGTTACATTAATAAAATAATTACAAAAAATATTTTGTTGTTATTTAATAAAATAGTTACAAAAAATAAAATAAAGTATTTCGACCAACTTAACTATTTTTCTTTAACATATAAATATAACATTTGACATTGTGATGCATGTAGATTATACACATTTCTGATAAATTTGTTAACAAAACAATTTTTATAAATTTTTTATTGTTACATTAAATTTAATTTAATGAATTTTTTAAATAAAAGCATTCAATTCGAGTTTAACATTTTTAACATATAAAAATAAATCTTAACGTTGTGCACGGACGGACTGAGGAATTATTCTTAGGGGTGAAAGAAATTTAACACCCTCGAAAGGATATGAATATATATATAAGATGTCACATTTTGTTTTTCTTGTGTGAAAGTAATATGATAGCTATAGATATAAAAAAATAAATTAATAGCTTTTATTGATAAAAATTAAACCAATAACTATATATATAGAAAAATAGTTAAAAATATTAAATATAGTAAATTGATTATATATGATTTAAGAAACAAATAAAATTGTAAATACTTCCAACACAATCGATGAGATTTCTCTACTTTCTAATATTTTTTTATTACCTTGTTTATCTTGTCATTGGTGCAACTATAAACATTTTTTCCATATTAATATTTTCTTTTGTCTTAACGTCATATAATGATTTATATTGACTCCAAATATTATGGGAATAAAGTTTGAATTTTTTTATTTCATATTTGAATGATGTTGAAAAAAATCATAAAAACTAGTATAAAATTTGTAAGAATATATTTAATTATAATATCAACTTTAAAAAAATTAAAATTTACTCCAATAAAATAAATTAATAGAGTAATAAAAAAGCTAGGTATGAATTGAAAAAAATTAATTACTATTATTAAAGAATTAAAATATAACCATTTGAAGTTGAAAACATTTATCAATTCCTAATAAGGTGCTGCTACGTGTGGTAATCAAAATTTGATAACCACCCCTCCCCCTGGTTATCAAATTGTGGGAATAGAGATCATTTAATTCCCATTCCATCCTTCTAAAAAATAGGACTTTTATTTACCAAGCATGGATATAGGAAAACACTATTTCCATTCCCATAGATTCATTGCCATACCCATGTACCAAGCACCCCTAAAAGTTAATCACCACCCAAAAACGGTAAAGAAAGAAACAAAAAATCGGTTTGGACTCGCATTTCTCTACTTTACATTGAAGTTCTTTTAACTTTTGATGCTGCCTTATAGAGAAAACCCACTTTATGATGCAGTATTATATGTAAAAGGATGAGGATAAAAAATAAGCAGTAATTAATAAGTTTAAAATGTTCGGTGGTTAGTTGTAGTGATTAGTTCAATACATAGCTTTGATGAGAAGACATCAGTTGTGTTGTGTGTGTGGTAATACTGGTAAGAAAAACGACTATCACCAAAATCTTATCGGTTTACAATTTACTGTAAGTGGTGGTTATCCTTGCCTTGCGTAAATTGATTGTATTATTATCTATCTTGATTTATGTTTTTCCTTTTTCAACAGAGTTAGGTGGACCAATTAGGCGCCAATTGACCGAAACCATAAGGCTGGGATCCTTTGCATTTTATTTAAATTGATCATTGCATTTTTTTTTCTTCTGCAAATCCTTACATATATTGAAAATAAAACCGAACATGGTTAGAAACAAAAAAAAAAGAGATAGAGAGACGGGTCAAGGAAGCACACGAGTCAGCAGCAACCACAAGTACAGTGTGTTGTGTACCCAACCAACCACCGTCCCTGACCCTCTCGCCCTCGGCGGGACCCAGAGATCTCCGGTAGCTGAATTCTGATTGGATGGCAGTGACTTTAGAGACTTGTATGTAGACTTCTTCCCGGCCCGCCCATAAGATTCATAAGCTTATATTTGATAAACATTTTTTTAACGATTTTGGAGATTGGGTTCATTTTTTTAAAACTAGATGCAAAAGGAAAGAGATACAAGAAACTCGACAGCTTGCACTAGTTAAGTTATTGCATGAGGATGATGTGGAGCTTCTACTTATATTTGTATGCTCAGACATGAATTGAAAGGTTAGTCTGGTGGGTGTGATTGTTAGACGGTTGATGCCAACAACAACAGCTAGACGAAGCAATTGGGAAGCCAATCAGTTCAATTGTTCATTATTGGTGATGCAAATGTATTACTATCTGTAAGATCGATAAGCTAACTCATGATACATTAGTTAGTTTTCAATCAGCTGTTTGGAGTATAATCACGAAAACCTGAATCAAAATATTCTAACTCGTTTTGCCAGAGGCTAAAAAGATGACATGATAATAAAGTTGATGCAAATTATTTTCTTTATTGAATGACAACACGGATACAAAAGTTTCACACAGTAGTTTAGAGGCTGACCCACTTGACAGATATATTACACAACTTTCCAGGTGATTAAATAAAGAAAAATGTTACATATAAGATCTAAAGTGAATCTTCTATCTTTCTAGTGACTTTTCTTTCAAAATGTGAAAGTTTTGGTGTGTAAAAACACACTTAATATCTCATGGAGTTCTCTTCGTACGTACATGTGCATTTGTACAATTGTTGTCTGAATTTGTTTATGAAAATATCAAATCCACAACATTCATGAGTGTGTGAAAGTCGGAAGAGACTTCATTCGAGGTTGAGGCTTAAGGTTCCTAACAACTTAATATGCGTTGGCGGGCTAAATATCCTTTCCAGAGGGTCGATAGTTCACGATTCGTCAAGAGGCAGGGAAGAGTCAGGCCGGGGGTGGTTCCCGCCGTCGATGTTGTTTCTGACGAATTTAGGAAGCATGACTGTCGTGGTCCTAAGTCGTGTCCAACTGGTGATGATTTGCGTCAGGAGGGTGACCAGTCTAGCTTGCGCCGAGTTGGGAGCAGCGGTGATAGGATGGATGAGATCGGCGATGACCTCGTAGTGGTGGTGGACGGCGTGGCGGTCAATTTCGTTGTCGAACGCGGGGAGGTTGGGGATGAGCTCAAGGGGCGCGCCAAAATTAAAATCGTCGTTGGTAGTTCCAAGAGGTATGGGCAAAGGAAGATGGAGGTGCTGTCGCGTGATGATGAAAAGGTGGATTGTTTGGGTCCCGAGAAAGGTTTTGATATTACTAAATCCAACTTAGACCCTTCTCATGTCGGGGAGGAGCCCAAAGGGCGCGCCAAAATTCGTATAGTGGTGTATAGTCCTAAGGATAGTGGGACGGCGCCTGTGTCGGGAGAAGGTGCAAAGGCTGTTTCCCCGGGTTCCGAGAAAGGACAGATTGAAGTGGGCGGTGGGCCCAAGGTTTCGGCTTTGACAGGCCCATAATATGTAAGGGGTGGGGGTGATCCACTTTGGTACAGTTGGTACTCGGGCTGGTTTTATCCATCCTATGGTTATTGGGCAGGGCAGCCGGTACGGTCTTTTGATCAATGGGGGCCTTGGGGTCTTGGATATGGTTGGATTGGAGAATGGCCCAGTTATGGTGCGGGGGGCGTGAACGGGATATCGACTGGTCACGGGCAGGTTGGTCTAGGCCAGAATGGACCGATCCAGCCGCCTGCACCCATGGTGGATCCTCAGGCCGAAGGTCTGACTGGTTATGGGCGGGCGCCTATTTCGATTCGCAGGCCGCTGGTGGCTACAGAACCATCACCTGATCCAATTGCTGATGATATCCTCAGGAAGGGATGGCCTGGTTCGGAAGATGATAGTCATCGGTCCGGCAGTAACCGTCACCGAGATATGCCTGAGACCGAGTTGGCTCCCAGTTGTGCAGCAATTGAGGCAGGAATCTTGCAGGTGCACCCGGTTTGTATGCCTGGTTCTCTACAGGCTGAGCAGGTAGTTGAGGGAGTGGATGGTGATGACCTCAGGAACCTATTTGAAGGTCCAGAGTTCCCGCCGGGATTTGAACCGAATTTAGGTCTCTCTAAGTCGACGGGAGGCCCAGAGGAGGATTATCACGACAAATCCCCAGCAAAGATGGAACAAGCTAAGACGAGGATGTTTCGTGTCAAGAAACCTAAGAAACCAAATAAAAAGTTTGCAAATATTTCTGCGGAGGCACGTGAATGCTTTAAATATGGTCAGCGTTTGCGTATTCACTGCCCCTATCCACGGAGAACTTTAGCAAATTTGGACCGCATCTTGGGGGGAAGCGGAGTGAAGAAATAACCCTATCAACTTCACTATCATTAGTTTCGATCAAGAAGTGTTAAGGCTGGGAAGGCTTGAAGTGTGGAGCCTTGATGGGCTGATAATGTCGTTTTGGAAGTCCAGGTTTTTTAAAAAAGTTTTCTCATTGCTGTAGTTGGTGTTTCGGATTTTGTCGTTTTGAAGTTTCTTTTGAACTTCCTTTCAATTTCTGGCTAAGGATTTCTCCTAAGCTGTTTAGACCGACCACCGGTCAATGTAATGCTACAATTGTAGCCCCCTTATCAAAAAAAAACTTAATATGCGCTTCGTGCAATGTTTCCCTGGGATTTTCGTTGTTCTCGCAATATTGGCCCAGGTAGCACTTAACAGGTTGATCAACTTTATTTTGGTTATTGACTCAGATTTGATTTGATTCTCGTTATTTTATATCAAAGCCAAAATCCGATTGTAGAAGACATCTACTTCGTATATGAGTGACTGCTTGGTCCAGTACGCCAGCACAAATAGGCAAATTAACTCGATGTGCACTGAAAGTATTGATTGAGTCATCATTGAAAAAACCTTTAAAGTTCCAAAAAGTTCCTCCTTTTGCCAATGATGGTGAAACCCTTACATTGGTCGATGTTGAGACAAGACTGATAAACACTTAAACCAACCATGCAATGCAACAAAGAACAACCCTTATGATTCCTTCTTTATCCATGCATGAACTAGTCTTTCTGATACACAATCCTCCACAATGGATAAGAATTGAAAACACAAAAAATTAACTTGATGATATATCATTTCTCCCTTTTTCCCATTGTTTTTCTTTGGTGCCTTTTAATTTGCGTACCAACACATGCAAGTAATAACTAGAGCATGAAGTACATAAAAGTTATATTAACTAGTGTGCATCATCTCAATGATTGCTTATCGTGACTCTTCATGGTGGAAGTGTTATGTCTTGTATAAATTTGATACTTCTTCTGGATGTGCACCACCTAGCAGAGTTGACTTTAAGTGGATCATGGATGTTTCTTCATAAGCGATATATGCCTTGGACTATAAAAAACAACTTTTAAGCGACATATCATGAATATTTTTAGATGTGGAACATTGGCTCTACGCATACTAGAGTGTGTTTGAAGGTTTGGAGCATGGCTACCTTGAAGATAAGAGCACTCTACCATCTCATTGAGCCATATTCAAAAGTAAGTTTTCTTCAAACAAAGGTTGTCAACTAACCTTGCTCTGATACCATCGAATCCTGGAGTTTAATGAGGACGAGGATGGAATGGGGGCTGATTACCTCCAACTCAGAGTCCTGATTGATCTTCGTCGACCCCTCATACGGTGTGTAAAAGTCCTGATGGAAGGACTTGAATTGGCCTTGTATATCACTTATGAAAAATTTCCTTCTACATCTTTTCGGTGTGGCTTGCTTACTCATGCCACCAAGGAATGTCTTGGTCAATCGGATCCCCTTGCTGGAGTGTACCCCTAAGGCTCGTGGATGCGCGCATCCAATCCTCTCCCAAGCAAGAAATCCTCAGTTGATGCTGATTATGAATTTTGGAAGAGCGTATGTGGCCTGGACATATCACGTGTTGGGAATGACTCGGGAAAGGTTGAGTCTTCTGTCAATAACTCACCGGCTCTAAGCTCCGAGGAATCAAGGATTAACCCTCAAAATACAGTTGTAACTCTAGCCCTTAAGGATCCCCAAAAAGGAAAAGGAGGCACATCGATCATCCTCTAAAGGAGGACGTCGCGGTGATGGAAACCCCCCTCCCCGTAAAGCTGATATGCATGCCAGAAGAGGAAAAAGGCATATTCCCCCATTAAAGAACCTCAGCTAATCGTCCACTTGTTTCATATGTAGGCGCCTAGCCCTCCGACTGCCTTTCATGATATTGAGGCAACCCCTGGTCCGGGTGGAGGTTGTCCAAAGAAATGACGCCTTTCTTCTAGGGCTCTTGGAGATGGAACGTCCCGATTGTCCCGTATCCTTTCTTAGTGCATGATGAGGTCATCGGGATATCTGTAGTACTGTTTGGCAGATTTTCATGTGACTACGTTAGAATAATTCTAGATTAGGTCTATATTTACTTGTCTCTTATTACTATCTCATCTTTTGGGAATATGTCTTCCCTTACTCTTATGATCAATGTCTATATGGTCCTGATTGGTTTTATCTTGTTCCAGATAGGAGCTCCTGCCCCCTTACTATATGACGGGTCTCTCCACCGGACATCTTGCCCATGTGGCCGGGGCTTTGTTCTTCACTTATTAAAACCCTGTACCTCATTATTAATATGACAGTAACCAGGGGCGGCTCGGTAATTTGTGGGGCCCTGTGCTGAAATTTTTAACAGGCCCTTAAACTTAAATATAAAATTATTAGGGAAAATTCACGAGATACCCCTATTTTCTTTGTAATTCACAATATACCCCTATAGTTTTAGTAATTCAACTTTAAACATGCTTAAATGTTATCCAAAATTGATGAAACTTTACATGGACGATGCTAAAGTGTTATATTTTGGTCCAATATCAAATTTGAAGTTTTTTAAGCTCACATGTGACCTGTGGGACCCAATGAGCAGTCACATGTTCATTGGGTCCCACAGGTCACATATGAGCTTAAAAAACTTCAAATTTGATATTGGACCAAAATATAACACTTTAGCATCGTCCATGTAAAGTTTCATCAATTTTGGACAACATTTAAGTATGTTTAAAGTTGAATTACGGAAATCACAGGGGTATATCGTGAATTTTCCCAAATTATTAATTTAGCTATATCACAACATAATTTTATATTAAGTTATGTAATGAGATAAAATATAAAAAATAACAATTCAAACAAACTAGAAAATATTTACTCATTATTGACTAATCACTTACAAATATTCATTCTGCTAGCATTTTACAACAAAATCTTTGAAGAAATAGCTGTTAGTACTTGATTGGATAGAAGACCGTTGAAGAGGTTGTCATTGTTTACGTAGAAAAAAAAAAGATTAATATATCTATATTTTTAAAATAGATATTAATAGAATATAAACAATTTTATCTATAATTTTATTTATCTGTTCGAAAACGCTCATTCATAGATACCCTAATCCAAGTACTAACAGTTGCTCTAGTAATTGGAAGAATATACAGAACTGCTCTGAGCTTATTGAGAGGGGTGCAAGATGGGTAATTAATAATGGTGAAACAGTTCGTTTTTGGACTAATTACTGGTTAGTAGAACCTTGCTTACTCTCGACTGCTATCAAGGAAATCCCTAAGGATTGGATTGAGGATAAAGTTTCTGTGTATTGGTCCAATGATATAGGTTGGGATTTAGCTAAGCTTTCTAGTTTTCTACCTGATTCTGTTTTAAAGAAACTGTCTAATGTTTTTGTTTATCCTAACGGTGATGTTGATTTTCTGACTTGGCAAGGGGAGACTTCTGGTAGTTACAGTGTGAAATCGGCTTACAAGCTTTGACTGATAATTTTGAGGCGCCAAGTAAGGGTGGAGGTGAGATCTTCCCGTTTGGTAAGATTTGGAAACTGCAAGTTCAAGAAAGGGTGAAGGTTTTTATGTGGAGAGTCGCATTGGGAAAACTTATGTCAAATTCTAGACTCTTTAAGTTTGGATTTACATCTGATAACTCTTGTCATTTTTGTGGAAAAGAAGAAACAATTCTTCATATCCTTAGAGATTGCCCTGTTGCTAGGAAGGTTTGGGACAGATTGCTTTTTTCTCATTCGAAAGATAATTTCTATCTGTTACAAATGTCTGACTGGTTAGCTGAATACTTATCGAAACCTGGATGTTTTGCAATTCGTGATAAATGGAAGGTGGCCTTTCCCATTGTATGTTTTACGTTATGGAAATGGCGTAATGCAAAGATTTTTAAAAATGAAAACATAATGTTCTTGCCTTTTCGCTCTGTTATTTTGGCCTTATTTCAGAACAAGGAAGCTTGGCATGGACAAGCTACCTCTTCTTGCTGTGTTCGTACACTGGAGGCTTCAAGATCTGTTGCTGCGCATTCCCGCACGACAATAGTAAGGGAAGTATCTTCTTGGCGCCCTCCTGATCTTGGCTGGTTTAAGTTTAATGTTGATGGATCATTTAATGTTTTGGCAGATAAGGCAACAGCTGGTGGAGTATGCAGAGATCATTTGGGAAACTGGATGACAGGCTTTGTGGAGGTGTTCGCGAAGCAGAGTGTGTTACATTCAGAAGCGATGGCATTGTTGTTTGCAGTAAAACTAGCTACAAGGTTGCAACTCAACCATGTGATATTCTGCTCTGACTCAGCACAATTGGTGGAACTTTTTTCAGAGTGCCCAAAGCACCATCCTTTTAAACCGATTGTGGAACATTGTAAAACTCTACTTGCTGGTATTGAGAGACATTATGTGCTTTATACGCCTAGGAAATGTAACATAGTGGCAGATCTGCTTGCCAAATTAGGAATGGAGTGGGGGTTCGGGAGCTACTCTCTAAATGCTCCTCCAGACTGTATTTTACCTCAACTTATTGAGGAACAATTATCAGTTGTCTAATAAATGAGGCTAGGCCTCCATCTTTTCGACCGACCGAAAAAAAAGATTAATATATCTATATTTTTAAAATAGATATTAATAGAATATAAACAATTTTATCTATAATTTTATTTATTTGTCTGCTAAAAGACTTAATACTATTAAATTCAATCAACTGTTATTTATATGTTCTATTGAATAGATTAGAAACTTTCATAGCCTTTTAATTATATAAACTACAAATTAATTGACTCTACTAAAAAAAGGTCTCCAAAAATTTGGGGTCCCCTAAAATTGGGGGTCCTGTTCTATGTCACCTCCTGGACATGCTAATAGCCCCCTCGACGATAACTGATATTTCAAAGAAACAAAATATTCAATGAGTCATCGTGGACAAAAATAATATCATCATATATATATATATGCACGGTTCTTTGTATGCATCATATTAATGGTATGGTGTGGAGTGTTATCTGGTTGAGAGTGATTACTAGTACCAATATTGATTGAAGAGCCAAAATCATCATCCCGTGCAGCTCCATTCCCCTTTCTTTTTTTTTTACCAGAACATAAAATACTACTATACTGAGAACTGAGAAAGCAAAGAAATAGAGAAGACAAAAAAACAAACTTGAGAGAAAAAGCTTAGTTATATTGAATGATTTTATGTGGTTAAGGAAAAATAAAGAATCATAACCATGGAAAAGGTGCTCTACACGAAAACGCAAATAACTAAACAATATACTACTACGACTATAAAACAAAACGGTCAGAAGGTTCTACACTAATCGATTTAACATGTAGAACAATCGAATGGTTTACAAATAAATCAACGTAAAAACTATTACATATAACAATTTAACAACGATTGTTCATTAGTTGAAACGAGTGGAGGTTGGATCCGAAAAGGATGGAGTTTAAACTTCAACGATCATTCATCATAGTGGGATAGAGAGTCAATGTATTGTATGTGCCGACGACGGTCCCACTAAACTCGGAAAATGCACGTGGACCCCTCCACCGTCCCATACGATAACCATACCATTTCACACACTGTACCCTATCCTCGATACTTTTTTTTTTTTTTTTAAAAACTCAACCTCTCTTTTTTTTGAAATCAACGAAAAGATTATATTAAGAACACAGAGTGAGTACATAGGGTGGGAAGTCAGAAGACTTCCAACAATTCGCAAGGAATTGATGTTTACTAGCAAAGAAAGCTAGGTTGTGAGCAGTGAAATTGTCTAACCGACTAACGTGAAAGCATTGAAAATCCAACAGAGGACTCAAATGTGTCAAGGCATCATTGAACAAGAGCGATGTGCTACCGTTTTAATTGTAGAAAGTGTGTTTCGTCTTTTTTTTTTTCTTTTTGGAGATGTAGACTGCACTCTAACAAAAAATTAAAAAAAACGGATGTAGATAAGTGTGTTTCGAAGGTGTAATTTTGGTAATTTACAAAAATTAGAATTGTGGTTAAAAATCGAAAAGGAAAAGGTAGGTGAAACTTCTAGTCAAATTAAGAAAAATAGAAGTTAATTGGATGTCCCGTTGACCGTTAATAAAACTATCTGTTTATGTAGGTTTTTCTTTTGCTATTTTTTTTATTTGTTAATTCACCTAAAAATATTATAAAAATACCGTTAAATATGTAATAAAAGTGCTGTAAGTGGAGACGACAAATGATCATATTCTTTACTCTTTAGGCTGTAAGAATATTCATTTGGCTACAAGAACTGTTGGCTACGTTGGCAGATTAAACTAATTCAAAATACTCTCATTAAATAGCGATGTAAGGAAAACGATGTCGTGTAGAGAATACTCTGATGATCCTCAATCATCATCGTCATGGAATACTAATGGAGGTCGACAAGGAAGAATGGACCCACATGACAAACGAATTAACTGCGAGTTGACCATTTATTGAAGGACCACTATTAATCAATACACTTGTGCTCTTAAATAGTTTATTTTTTTTATAATCCATGAACTGTACATGCATGTATGACATACTTTACTTTGTGCAACATTAATTTCTTTGCTAAAATGTACTACTGTACTACTACATATTATAGTTCGTGAGAGTTTGTGAGCGCGGGGAGGGGGGAGCTAGGGGGTTGAGAGATATTATGAAATGTAAAGTGTTTTGTATCTAATTATTTCCGGTAATCATATCTCTGAAAGTATATATGTCTTATACTATATAATAAGACTCGTGTGACTTATCTAAATAATACCGTAAACTAACATGATTAACAGGAAGAGGAGTTGAGCCTCAATACAATGCAATACAAGATGGGCTGAATGTACATATGTGATGTTGGATTATGGGCCGATATTCACACTCCCTTTCAAGATGCACAAGGTTCTCTAAGAAGATCTTGGAGGCCTATGTCTTTTAATAAAGTTGTGTATGACTTTCCTGTTAATGGCTAAAGTCTGGAAGTTGTTTGATGTTGGAGATGTGTTGTATTGAAATTAGATCTTCTTATATATTTTGACGCACATAATGAATGTCAATCTCGATTTGTTGATGTTGAACCGGATTCTTGGCAATGAAAACAGCTGATTAGTTGTTGCCCTTGGTTATTATTGGTTGTACTTTTGTAACTTCAAGCTCGTGGACTAATCTGCTCAACCAAGCTAATTCACATGTTACTGCCTTTGTAACACCCCAACCCGAAATCCAATAACCTGTACGACGATCACTCCCAATAAAACATAAACTGCAGCGGAATAAAATACAATAATCGGGCGGTATTACAATGTCGTTGGCCATCCTTATGACCAACAAGGCTAACTCCAAATACAATCTCCAAAAGTCACGGTCTGAATACGAATACAACCCGAGATACTAGGAATCAAACTCAAAGATACAATAATTAAGTAAAACAAATAACTAGTGATAAACTCCCATAGCTTGATCTACCCCACCTACACTCGGTGTGGTAAACTCTTCAACTTCAGGTACCTGAAAAATGGGGGTGCCTCCAAAGGGGCTCAGCAAACAATGCTGGTATGGAAAACGTGCAGCCCATCGGCTACTGGGCCACACCAACTACTTTGTCGAATACATGCAGTTCATTTTTATAAAGCTGTAAACAAGCATAACATGATAGTTACAAGTATCCATACGAGGACAACAATGTCACATAGAACAAGACTTCAGAAGGTCAAGTTAGATGAACTGTAATCATTTGATAGTAGTCGAGTCCACACAGTGGGACTGACAAGTGTATAAGAGTATGTCAATATAGTGGAGGTATAGTGACCTCGTTAAAAAGGAAAGGTGGGTAATTAGTCCCTCAGAAGATAACGTAGTTAACTCCTGCACTTAAAAGAGGTGGGAGTCGAACCCTCGAGAGGAATAAAGTCTTCCTCCCCACTTGAACTGTTCCGGTACGCCGCCGGTGAGTGACACAGTGCACCCAAAACTCCCGTCGCGACATAAATTGAATAGGAGACGACCCGAGGCAGGTACAACTCCTGTAGCATGCATGGCCAGATCCAACTGGGCTCCTCATTCTCGTAGTATAGAATTGTTAGGTGTCATACAAGGACGTTAATCAAGAACACAATGTGTATTGTCAGTTATCACGTTTAGGATAACGACGTTTGTTATAAAGTGAGTTAGTGAGAGACTTGAGTACAAGTCCTCGGTATAATAAAGCGCAGGTATTTAATCCACTGGTATTGTAGTGTTGTATGCGTGGGACATACACGTCGTAGTTAGCATCATTCACACATATAAAATATCACAACAATGCACACGAGTAGTACAACATTTTACATTAATTATCTTGGTCGTTATTTCAAACAACAGATAGCACACAAGTCGGTGTAATCCGGTAGCAAACAGGTTGCAAGAATCCCATACCGTTCACCGTAGATTGCAGTTGATTATACCCTGGTCAACGTCTGGTCAAGTATAGTCCTAGAATAGGATTAAATGAGAGGGTTAATTTATGTTACCCTTGTATAATAATTTTATTGGATTATTCAACAATTTCATACTTGGTATTTCATGTGAGGTTTATTTCTTTTTACTTAGATAGTTTCTTTAACCTCTTAACCTCATTGATGATTAAGGTGTTTACATATATTCCAATTTATATAGTCTTACTAAACAACTTATATCTTGTGTGGTAATTTCTTTTTAATTATCTTATGATTTAATGTATATCTTATTTCGTTATTCCTTCTTGATTTATTTATAAATCCTTTAATGTGCATATATGTATATATTTATTCATGTACTATTTATGTTACATGTTTTTAATTGTCTAGATGACATAATAACTTTATAATTTCTCAACTATATTTATATGCCATACATGGACATAATATTCTTATAGTTTTTATTATTCCCCTTTTTAACCATAAATAATATTTGTTGGTTACCTTTAAATTCCTTATAACTATATAAGCCATAGTTTTAATTCCATAATCCCTTAAACCAAAATTCTTTTTCTAATTCCTCCAAATATCCATATAGGACCTATATTTATTTAAATCTAAATTCTTACTCTTATATTTCGGTTATTTACAAAACAACCTCATTAATTCATAAACTTTACATTTAAATTATAATCTCATTATATTATATAGTTTTAATTCCTTATTTAATTATATTACAAAGCCACCACTAATATTTTGGTATATAGCTTTTGAATATTATAACTTTCGAAAATTACAACTTAACCCCTCAAATTCTCGGCCTATATATATATATATATTCTCTATAATTACAATTTAACCACAAAATCTTATAATCTTTACATAATGCCTTATAAACTATAGTTTTAATTTTAATTCTCCTTAATTGCCGAATATATATATATATATATATATATAAATTCTTAAATTACAAATCTAACCCAAAGTAATTCGGCTTTGTCATATACTTTCCATTAATTACATTTTCACCCCAAAACTTTATAATAGTTACTTAATAACTTATAAACTATAGTTTAAATATTTAATTCCTCAAAATTTCGAAAGTGAACTTCATAATTCTCTTAATCATGAATTCACCCATAATTAACTCCAAACTTTCATAATAAGTTTTATAAATTACATAATAGCCCAAAACTTTATAAATTGTTATTTTAATACTTGATTAAATTATCTAAATTCATAAACTAAATTCCTAACCTTATATTATATCATATTTATCCCAAGGACACCCTTAACTCTCGGCTTTCATAATTTATACACCAAACTTTGTAAAAATTACATTTTAACCACATAACTTAATTAATTAGCCATTTAAGCACTAATAAAATATTTTTAACTCTCCAAACTTTATAATATAACTTTATATACATAAGTAGCTCATTAAAACCTATTCTTCACCAAGAACTTTCGGCCATAATTAATAGGCTACTATATAGTACATAAAAGTAGATTTATATGTCAAAATAACTTTACATAAATTCATATGAGTTATATAACTCACGTAAAAATTATTGTAATGTCTTATATTGATTCCTAGCTCAAAATAGAACATTTTTACCCTTGACAAATCGGCTTGAATTTGTATTTAACATAGATAAATTTTGTGACACAAAAATGTGTCTTAAGGTAAATATTTTCCATATATGTTATAGATTATATTTTTGGTATATTATATCAGAGGAGTCGCCCGTCAGGCTGGCTGATATTGCCACTTTGATAGCTCAAGCATTTGCTCAAGCAGGAGTTGCACAACAGCAACCTCCACCACCACCACCCAGAGAGAAAGATTGGGTGAAGAGTTTGGCTGATCTCAGACCAACTGTATTCAAAGGACAGACTGACCCTGCACACTTGGAGACTTATATCATGGAGATGGAAACAACATTTGAGACACTTGCAGTCCCAGCTAGGGAAAAAGTGAGGCTCGCTGCCTTTTACCTGAAAGATGCAGCAAGAGATTGGTGGAATATGGTGAAGGCCGACCACCTGGATGACCTAGCTTTCACTTGGGGAGCCTACACCGCACTACTGAGGGGCAAGTACTACCCGGCCCACACCAGGATGGTGAAGACTAGGGAGTTTGATGCACTAGAGCAGACTGGGAAGATGACCGTGGATGAATACTATGCGGAGTTTACTTCACTACTCCGACTACTACCCGGATTAGGTTACTCGGACCAGGTTTTGGTCGACCAGTTCTATGGGGGATTGAGTCCTCGGCTCCAGTTTGGGATGGGACTAATCATTCCCACAAGCTTACAGGTAAAACAAGAGAAATATAAACCAGTTGGAATTTTATTACCTACTATACTCCATCATGGGAGAGTTGGAAATTGATACCTTGAGATTTCAGGAATGTTACCATGCTGCCTCCATTGTGGAGATCACATGCAAGAGAAGGGATGCTTTGAGCTCCCAAAAGAGAAAGGACGGACCTGGCAGTGAAGATGCCAAGCAGGGAAACTCAACAGAAGGAACAAACCCTTTCAAAAAGGCAGGGTCCTATCAAGGGAAGGGGAACCAGACTACTGGGAACCCCCAGTCAGGAACCTACGGAGCAGCAAACTCACAGAAAACCTACCCAGCTAAGGGTAGGCACTCTAACCAAGCAGTTAAATTTGACACTTATGTGATTACTTCAGTACCGTTGGAATATATAATTGACCTCGATTGTATTAGGTTCTGGACATGGCTCAAACACGGGCCAGAGGTTTGTCCGCCACTTCAACTGTAGACAATGTGGAAAGGATCACCCCGGCGTGGACTGCCAAGGGGAGAAAGTCCAGTGCCGCCACTGTCTGATATGGGGACACCGAGCCTTCGAGTGCATTAAGAACCCGGAGAGCAGGAACTACCTACCGCCCGAGCAAAGGCAAACACCGGTCATAAGAGTGGAGCTAGCGATACTCGCCCTCCACCAACAAACCAAGCTCAGGGAGCTAAGGGTAAAGGCCCAGCATCGGGACCCGCCCTGCATGTCATGGACCGCTCAATGAAGCTGGTACTTCTACCAACCCAGGTATTCCTAAACCCATACGAACATGTAATTGAACAGTGAATGTTGTGAATGAGTGCTTGCATGCCTTAAGTGTCTAATTGAGTAGGAAAGAACTAATAAGACTCACTAGTAGAATTTTAAACCACGTAGGAAGCTATAAGATATGCTTTCCTATCCCCTCACCGCCCTCCCTGGAAGAAAACACTATCAAAGCACAAGAACCAGCGCACGAACAATGTAAGGTTATCCAACCAGATTAATACTACTAAAAGGATACCTAACACCGGAAACACAAATTGCAATCATCAGAAGATGTCAAGAACTGGGAGCAGGACCAGGAGGGTTCTACACTCCCGAATTTCCAGGAGGATAAAAAATGAAGCTGAAAATGATGTGTTTAGGAAAGGATTGGAATCCTTACTCAAAGACCTACCAGGATACAAGAAATGGAGGCGGAGCGCAAGTACCAAAAATCCCAGAAGAATTTTTACAAATTGTGGAACAAGCAGTTAATGCAGCTCAACAGCTAGAAGAAGATCCAGTTCCCAATCTAAGGGCTGATCTATGTATCATCAACTTCTATGAAGAAGGAGGCCGCTTAGGACTACACCAGGACAAGGATGAAACACAAGGGTCCCTCGAGCAGGGGATACCAGTATTGTCTTTGTCAATTGGAGATGACGCAGAGTTCTTATATGTGTTGGTCAAAATACATATATAGTAATTAAACCTAGCTAAAATGGGCAAGTGCACCCAATTCGTTGCAGTAAAACAAGTGTCGTATCCACAAGGAAATTGGTTTCTAAATCCCGAGCTTCGGTAATATAGTTTAGTGCGAATAAGTAGTAAAAGGGGGGTTTAGCCAGAGGCAAGCTTGGTTGTTTGTTAATTGAAATGCAACAAAAACAGTAAAATGTTTGTATATGGAATGGAAGGGGAGAGTACCCTAGGATAGTGGGAATCACCCAATTCACTCAAAGAACCTCAAAACCATAACTCATCATCTCAGTGCCTGTTAGAGTTTAGCTCATGGATCCCCAAATCATGGGAAATCCAATTCTTACCCAAATAATCAAACCCCTTAATTAAAGGAGGTTCAAGTCATCAAATAGCAATAAGCAAGCACTCTTAATTAACAGCCCTAAGCATTTACTCCCAAAATCAAGAAAGCAAAAGTTAGGGTTTACTCCCTTCTTGGTCTAGTTCCAAACTCAAGCTCAAATATTGAATGGAACCACCATAAATGCAATAAGAGATCAATTTAGTGCATTCATTGATATTGAAGGAAATAAAACAAGAGTAACAAATGAGTTAGGTTTCTAGCATTCAATGAGCAAAATGGGTTCAAACCCTCATCCTAGGATACAAATGGAACTACTCAGACATAGCTAAAGGAAAGAGCAAAGAAAAGGAAGAATTAGCCATTAGAGGAGCTCCCAAGCTTCAATGGAGGTAGAGATCTTCACTTTCTTCTTCCTCCTTTCTTCTCTTCTTTTCTCCTCTTCTTTTCTCCTCTATTTTCGCCTCTCTCTCGTCTGTTTAGGGTTGGAGTCGGGTGTATTTGATAATGGGGAAGGAAGCCCCAAAATGTAGTCTTTTAACAGCAATTTCTGGGCAAAAATTCCCGTCCGACCGACCTTGCAAGTCCGGTCGCAAGGTCGGTCGGACTCTTTTTAAGCGGAAACACGTGACAGGATTAAAGCTCGACCGACCTTGCAAGTCCGGTCACAAGGTCGGTCGATTCCAGTGAGTTCTGGGACGGCTTGAACAGAGCCGGACCGACCTTGCAAGTTCGGTCGCAAGGTCGGTCGGCCCCAGAATGTCATTTTCCTTGTGCCGGAATTCTCCCGATGCTTCACGTTGGCTAGGCATCCTTCCCGAGGTGCTCGAACATTGATGCTTTCTCATATAAAGCTCTCAGAATGTACTCCAATGAGTATTTACCTATTTGAACAAGCCAAAAGTATAAGATCACTAATAAACACACAAATACTCCATAAAGTGGTGAAATAAGTCATGCGCCAAATAAAATGACGACCAATAAAGACCTTGAGAGAGCACTATTTCACCACTTATCAACTCCCCCACACTTATCCATTTGCTTGTCCTCAAGCAAAAATTAGCTAAGGACCCACGACAAGAAGGAACATTTAAAGCAAGCAAGTGTTTAGATGAGTTCTTGAATTTAAGTGAGCAAAATTTGTGAAAAAACCTCAAGAGGAGTGCAACCAACCTTCTCATGACGACATGGGTGTGCTTAGGGCAAATGAAAATATAGAGTTTCGGGGTATGATCTAGAGTGCTTCCGAGTTCTTACAGATTATGGAACTTGGAGAACTTTTACCATGGCCAACTTCTCTCAAGAATGGGCATTGAGGGGAAAAAAAGGAAAAAAAAAAGAGATTTGCAGTTGATTCACTTTCACAACAAGAGATGAGGAGAGGTAAATTGGCATTTTGCCTTGCTTCAATGAACACTCATCTCTCATTTGTTAGTTACCTATGGTGTCTCTCAAGGTCCTTTTTGTCTCTTTTTTTTCACAAGGAAGCACCCCTTAGCAATCCCTAGATAAGAAGGTAGAAGGAACCCCTAAGCAATAAAAATTCATCATGAAATGGATTTATGATCGCACCGCACATAAGTGCTCCTCAAGAGAGAACCTTTGAAAAAAAAGTTCGGTGGAAAATTCCAAGAATTCAAAGAAAAACTTGCTTACTATAAACATAACTCCCAAATGAAGCTATAGATAATTATGAGAAAATTGACTTAGTGCATCAACTAGAAAAGGTCGTCTCCCCCACACTTGAATGGGACAATGTCCTCATTGTTCAAAGAATAGCTGAGTGAAAGACAACAGAAGACCTTTTTGGTAGTACGAGGCATGGAGTAATCCGAAAAAGTTTTGCATTATATAAAGTGGATAAGTGTAGAGAACTAATACTCCCCTGAGAAAGATGAGGTGGTGGTATTCCCCCACACTTGCCAGTGTGCATATTCAGGTAAGCGCTAGCTCCGACAGGAAGAGTCGAAGGGCCTAGGAAAAATTGACAAGAGGCTCTCTTGAATTTTTCCTAGCTCACTCTGGGGTGTTCTCGAGGTAAGTTGATATATCTACAATGCAAAACCAAAAAGAAACTAGGCGCAACATGGATTCCAGAGAATTCGCGTTAATGCCATCGTTAGATAATCATAATGGGACTCATAAATGAGTCCTATAGCATAATAGGCAGGAAGGTGCGTAAAGCACCACAGGGCAAAAGGATCAGTACGAGAAGGTGAAAGGAACGGGAGTTTAAAGTACAAGCATAACAAACATTGTAACAAAGTCTAACAGCCTAAAAAGCAAGTCAGAGACAGATGAAATAAGCAGAGAAACAAAAGCAGGGCATCCCAGGATCGGAAGAGGGCTACTGGGGGGTGCACCACCACGCGCTGCCTGCTCGCGAATGTACTGCCACTGTGCCTCCATCAGGCGCTGGTGCTCCTCCATGAGACGCCGGTGCTCGGCCATCTGCCTCTCGAACACTGCGAGCTGCTCCGGGGTCACCGCTCCGGTCGGTAGTGGGGGCGGCAGGGCAAGGAACGGGCCGGGTGCAGCAGTGGAAGAGGAGGCACCGGAAGAGGAGGAGGCACCCCGACTCGGCCTAGGCTCAGCGACGGCCTTGTGCCACCCGTCGTCCTCGCGAGCAAAGCCCATCTTCCGCAGAGTGGTGGCGGAGATAGGGTCCATAGGCAAGGTCGCCACCTCATCCGCTCGGGGCTCGACTCCGTGCCGAGCAAACATCCTCTGTAAAAAGTGTGGAAAACCCAAGTGATGGGTATCCTTCTTCTCTATGATGTGACAGAGGTGGGCCATGAAGAGATCGGAGAGGGAGAGGGGCTTGTCGGGGTCAGGTGCCACCATGTAGTCCATCAGGTAGCAGTCGGTGGCGTTGAGGTCCTTGCTATCCCGAGGTAGAAGATTGTGGCGGAGCAGAGCAAGCATGATGCGGCGCACCGGGTCCTCGAGCATCGACGGGGTCATGGTGAGCCGAACGTCGGTCCCGTCCTGGTTCTTACGTCGCGTCTGAACCGGCAGGGTGTTGAGGTAGTGACGCCGGCTGGCATTAAGGTCGGCCGGGTGGATGCACTTGGAGTGCTGGAGGTCGTCCCGTGGCAGATGGAAGAAGTTGTGGACGTCCAGCCTCCGAATGAAGATGGGCACACCATTGACGAAGGAGGAGACCTCGCGCGCCCTCCGATCGGCCGTAGCGTTGGCATAGAATTCTTTGATGTGGCGAGGGTAGTAGGAGCCCTCCCCCATGGTGAGTAGGCAGCCCCACCCGATGGCCTCAAGATAAGGCCGGAGCTGCAGGTCCGCCTCGAGCGCCGGGTCCACCGCGCGCTCCTGAACTATCTCCCGCCGTCGGGGAGAGTTGAACCAGCTTCGGGCCTCTGCGTTGATGAAGACACCGTCGAGAAGGGCATTCGGAAATTCTGGCTCCGGTTCGGGGGCAGCCACCTGTCTCCTCGCACGACGGGGTCGATGGGCCATGGTCTGCAAAACAAATAAAGAAAAAGAAAATGCAAAACAGAAACAACAAAAAGAACAACCATTGAAGTGTTAGAAACCAAATAAGATGACTAGAAAGAAGTGGCAAAATATGTAGCAAGAAACGCAGGAAAGAGTGAAAGAAACGACAGTTGTTTGGAAAAATTTGGCCAGAGCCGCCCCTGTTTTTCTATCATTCCTCGGTTCTAAGAACCTCCACATATCAACCAAAAGGTTGTCGTTCAGATATGCAAGCACACCAATAACCCAATGCATCCAAGATGGTCCAGAATTACGAAGCAAATCCACACTGGACCCATGTTCACATATATGCCACTCCAATTTGCAACATTAGTACAATAAGGCCAAAACCATGCTAAAACCACCAATTTACAACATTTTCAATCTCCAAACCCACACAAATTTCCTAAATAAGTATTCAACACAATCCAAATGCACAAATTCGCCAAAATCACAATGTCGCACCTAAGGCTCCGTTTGGTTCGCAAGGAGTTAAGCCCAAAGTGTAACGTGCAGAAAAATTGCCAAAATTAACAAGAGAGTGGTAAAATAACATACCTAGTAGTGGGTAGTAGTGGAAAAAGCAAAGATAACACAGATTTGGGGCTCAAAAATTCGAAATGGGATTAGGGCGATTTAGGGTTTTGAGATTGAGAGAGGGCTGGGCGGCTTCGGGTAGGTGTTGGCGGTGCGCGACGGCGGCTGGAGAAGGGTGGCGTCGGCGTCAGAAGCAGGGCGGCGGCGAGGGCTGGGCGGTGGAGTGGTGCGGTGGTGCTGGTGCGCGAGAGGGAGAGGAAGAGAAGGAGGGAGTAATGGCGATGGAGGTGGTGAGAGGGTGAGGGAAGTCGGGCGAAGAAGGAAGGAAGAAGAGGGAAAGGAAAAAAATGTTGAAACGCAGCGTTTTTCTCTTTTTTTTTCAAAATTTTTCGCCGGACCGACCTTGCATGTCCGGTCGCAAGGTCGGTCCATTCCAGAAGGGTTTGATTTCGAAATTTTTCAGTCCGACCGACCTTGCAAGTCCGGTCGCAAGGTCGGTCGATTCCAGAATGTTTCAGGTTTGAAATTTTAGGTCCGACCGACCTTGCACGTCCGGTCGCAAGGTCGGTCGAAGTCAGAAACTTAGCAGGTTTGAAATCTGGGACTCGACCGACCTTGCAAGTTCGGTCCTAAGGTCGGTCGAGACCAGAATTTCACCAAAATGTTTGTTTTCTTGCCCACAACACTTATCATCAGTCACAAACGGTTCAATAAGTAAAAACACCAGAACAAACAATAAATAAAGCATAGAATAAGCAAACAACTAACTTAACTCGAATGAGAAAATAATGCGAGGTAAAAGTGACAAAAGTCCGGGTTGTCTCCCGGAAAGCTGCCCGTCTTTTTAAGGTCTTTGGCTAGACCGTAGTAAGGTTAGATGGAACCTGGAGGGTCTCTTAAGTAAAGAGCCCGAGCTTCAACCTTTTGAATGTCTCCTCCATGATAATGCTTTAGCCGAGAGCCGTTGACCATGAAAGTCTCCCCCTTGACATTCTTCAGCTCATAAGCTCCATAAGGGGTGACCTTTGTGACAGTAAAAGGGTCAGCCCAATGAGACTTTAACTTACCGGGGAACAACTTTAACCTTGAGTTGTAGAGGAGAACCCGGTCACCTTCGTGAAACTCCCGCTTCATAATCATCTTATCATGCCATTTCTTGGCCTTTTCTTTATAGATGCGGTTATTTTCGTAGGCTTCCTCCCGAATCTCTTCTAACTCGGTCAATTGAAACCGTCTCTTGTCACCGACACTCTTGAGGTCATAGTTGAGGGCCTTCACCGCCCAATATGACTTATGCGCTAATTCAACCGGCAAGTGACAAGACTTCCCATAAATAAGCCGGAACGGGGACATACCGATTGGAGTTTTGTAGGCGGTCCTATATGCCCACAATGCATCATCAAGCTTAATGGACCAATCTTTCCTTGAGGAGTTGACTGTCTTTTGGAGGATCCATTTAAGCTCTCTGTTGGTGACCTCAGCTTGGCCATTACATTGAGGGTGATAAGGAAGGGCAACCTTGTGTCTCACTCCGTATTTACTCATCAGCGCTTCAAATTGTTTGTTGCAAAAATGAGACCCGCCATCACTCAATATGGCTCGCGGTACCCCGAACCGGGTGAAAATATTTTTCTTCAGAAATTTGATCACAACTTTGGCGTCATTAGTCGGGGTTGCAATTGCTTCAACCCACTTGGTCACATAGTCGACCGCCACGAGAATAAACAAGTTGGAACAAGAAGATGGGAAGGGGCCCATGAAATCGATACCCCACAAATCAAACGGCTCAACCTCTATCATTATGTTGAGCGGCATCTCATGCTTGCGTGAGGTGTTCCCAAGTCTCTGACATTGGTCACAGGAGGCAACGAACGAGTGGCAGTCCTTATGAAGGGTTTTCCAGAAAAACCCGGCTTGGAGAACCTTGGCTGCTGTTCGTGCCGGACCATGGTGTCCTCCGGCCTCACCCGAGTGACAGTGAATCAGAATTTCCTGCACTTCACTTATGGGCACACATCTCCGGATCACCCCATCAGCACAAACTTTGAAAAGAAAAGGGTCCTCCCAGAAATACCTCTTGACGTCAGAGAAGAATTTCTTTCTTTGTTGATAGGTCATCTCCGGTGGGACCACTCCCCTTGCCAAATAATTTGCAAAGTCCGCATACCATGGGTCTCCGGTCTCTGCAATCATGTAGATGCTCTCGTCTGGGAAAAATTCATTTATTGGCACACCATCATCAGGGACCTCCATTCGAGATAGATGATCAGCTACTACATTCTGTACACCCGGTTTATCCCGGATCTCTATCTCAAATTCTTGCAGGAGCAGAATCCATCGAAGAAGTCTAGGTTTTGCATCACCTTTGTTGAACAAGTATTTCAGTGCCGAGTGGTCTGTGTGCACCACAACCCTGCTGCCCAAGAGGTAGGATCGGAATTTGTCTAGGGCGAAAACCACAGCAACAGCTCCTTCTCAGTGGTGGCGTAATTCTTTTGAGCATCATTGAGGGTTCTACTAGCGTAGTAGATACTCCTCAATATCTTTTCCTTCTTTTGACAAAGGACCGCCCCACTGCATAGTCGCTGGCGTCGCACATGATCTCAAAGGTAAACTCCAATCGGGGGAGACACGATAGGTGCAGAGATAAGGCACTGTTTGAGGGTGTTGAAGGCACTAAAGCACTCTTCGGTGAATTCAAATTTAACATCCTTGGCCAAGAGGTCGCAGAGGGTTTTGAGATTTTGGAGAAGTCTTTTATGAACCTTCTGTAGAAACCGGCATGACCCAAGAAGCTTCGAATGTCTTTCACTGATGTTGGAGGAGGTAGCTTTTCAATTACTTCAATTTTAGCCTTGTCTACCTCAATACCTTCTGAAGAGATCTTGTGCCCCAAGACAATTCCTTCTTTACCATAAAATGGCATTTTTCCCAATTGAGCACAAGATTGGTCTCCTCACACCGGATCAAATAGCCTCGAGGTTGTCAAGCAAGCAGTGTCGAAGGAGGTACCGAAGACGGAGAAGTCATCCATAAAGACTTCAATACTTTTTTCTAGAAGTCGGAGAAGATGCCATCATGCATCTCTGAAATGTGGCCGGGGCGTTGCAAAGCCCGAAAGGCATCCGGGTGTAGGCAAACGTCCCATAAGGGCATGTAAATGTCGTCTTCTCCTGGTCCTCAGGAGCTATGGGGATTTGGAGATACCCCGAATATCCATCCAAAAGCAGTAATAGTCTTGTCCCGCCAACCTCTCGAGCATTTGATCAATGAACGGGAGAGGGAATGGTCTTTTCTGGTGGCGGTGTTCAGCTTCCGGTAATCGATACAACTCTCCAACCATTGGTAGTCCTCTGAGACACCAGCTCACCTTTTTCGTTGGGGACGACGGTAACGCCTCCTTTCTTTGGGACCACTTGCACGGGGCTGACCCATTTGCTGTCGGAGATGGCATAGATAATCCCCGCATCTAACAGTTTAAGAACTTCCTTTTTTACAACCTCCTTCATATTTGGATTTAACCTCCTCTGAGGTTGGACCAACGGCTTGTAGTCATCTTCCATGAATATCCGGTGGGTGCAGAAATGAGGGCTGATCCCTTTGATGTCGGCTATAGTCCACCCGATAGCCCGTTTATGGTTTCGGAGCACCCTCATCAGACTTTCCTCTTGCGCACCTGTCAAGGAAGAAGAAATAATAACAGGTAGAACGCACGGATCAGTCAAATAAGCATATTTAAGATGAGAGGGTAGAGGTTTCATCTCCACAGTGGGAGGCTTCTCAACCGAAGGCAACGGCTTCTGAGCAGCTCGTTCCAATGGTTCGGGTGGCGGATAGCGTGGTCTATAGCCAGAAAATCTGCTGTTCAACTCAGCCACCGTTTCAATCATATCTGGGTGGAATTCCTGTTCAAAACAAGATTCAAACAAAGCTAACTCAAGAGCATCAGATTTAACAAGAGAGAGAGAGTGATCCTGCACAATTGAATCGATGACATCAATAGCAAAAACAACCTCAACCTGTGACTGTCTCTTCACTACTTTAGACATATCAAATTCTAATTTTTCATCATGAAGTCGCAGAATTATTTTGCCTTTTTCCACGTCTATAAGGGCTCTAGCAGTTCTCATGAAAGGTCTGCCCAAAATTAGTGGCACTCTCTGGTCTTCTTCCATATCTATCACAATGAAATCAGCTGGGAAAACAAATGTACCAACAGTTACTACCAAGTCCTCTACCTTCCCTTTAGGGATAACCACAGATCGATCTGCTAATTGCAATTGCATGGGAGTGGGAGTGCATTTACCAATTCCAAGCTTATTAAAAGTTGAGAGAGGCATAAGATTTATACTAGCACCTAGATCACATAACCCACTACCGCAGTCAATTTCACCAACAAAGCAAGGAACAATAGGTAGACCGGGATCTCCAAGCTTTGGAGGTAGGCTTCTTTGTAGAACCGCCGAAACTTCTTCGGTGAGGTGAACAGTTTCCGCTTCCTCCAGCGATCTCTTGTTGGCTATGATGTCCTTCATGAACTTAGCATAGATCGGCATCTGTTTCAAAGCATCAGAGAAAGGAATGTTAATCGTTAATTTCTTGAAAATGCTTAGAAACTTCCCAAATTGTTCATCCAAGTTTTTCTTTTTGAGTCTATTGGGAAAAGGAAGAGGGGGAAGATGTTTTGCGAGAGTAGTAGAAGTAGAAGGTTCAGGAGACTCCTTCTCCTTGGAAACTTCCTTAGGTGGAGGTGGTGGTTCCTCAACAATCTCTTGCTCTCCTCTTGAGCTACATCTTCTTGGGACTCCATGTCCTCATGTGAGCATGACGGATCAAGGAGTTCCCACTCCTTAGTGTTACCGCTTTTGCTTGCTCTCTTGGATTAGGCTTCGTTTGACTTGGTAGGATGCCAGGCTGTCTCTGAGCAAGTTGTTCTGAGATTTGATCAATTTGAGTTTTAAGGCCCTGATTAAATGTCATCTGGTTGGCATTGAAGGCCTCCTGCTCGGTGAACTTAGTTTGGGCGGTAGTCATGAAGTTCATCGTCATATTTTGCATGTTTTGCATCATGACTTCCATTCTAGCCAAGTTACCATCAGAAGAGGAGGAGGATGGTTGTGTTGTTGTTGTTTGTTGTTGTTGTGTTGTTTGCTGTTGTTGTGTTGTGGTCTGAATCCTGGCGGGCCACCTTGAGGTCTATACCCCATTTGAGAATTGTTCGCTTGGTGTGGCCCTTGAGGCTTATAACCCATCGAGTTGTTGGAAATATTACTCGGTCCTCCTTGGGTGGTATCGTTGTTCCTCCATGAGAAATTAGGATGATTTCTCCATGGGGCATTGTTGTTGTTATAGTTGTAGTTGGGGCGGCTGCTAACAAAGTTGACATCTTCTTGTCCCTCGATGTAACTTTTTCCTTCACAAAAATGGGTCTCATGGGGACCCGCACATATAGCACACCCCTCTGTGGCTGAAGTAGAAGATGATGAAGCTACAGATTTTGCATTCTCTTTATGGGCTGTAGCAAGCTTCTCCACCATCTTTGTGAGTGAGGATATTTGGGCGGAAAGATGATCGGATGGTTCAACATGAAGTAGACCAGCCGCTCTTGGAGTTCTTCCCTTATTTCTGGCCCATTGCCTCGTGTTGCTAGTCATTGTCTCAAGAAGTGCCATTCCTGCTTCAGGGGACTTGGTCATGAAACTACCTCCCGCGGATGAATTCACAAGCAACCGGTTCGCATCGTCAAGCCCATTAAAGAAAGACAGGCATAACGATTGATCATCCAACCCATGGTGGGAGCAATTCATCAACATCTCCTTGAACCGGTCCCATGCATCGTACAAGGTTTCTCCGGGCTCTTGGCAGAATGTATTAATCTCTCCAATCAGTTGCCTCGTCCTACTAGTCGGGTAGTATTTGGCAAGGAACTTTTGGGCCATTTGTACCCATGTTTGGATTGATTGGGGCGGTAAGCTTCTAAACCATCTTGATGCGGAGTCGGATAAGGAATGGGGGAAAAGCTGCAACCGGATTCTCTCCTTTACGTTACCGTCTTTCCCGAAGGAATTACAAAAATCAAGGAAAAGACTTAGGTGGTTCGGAGCGTCATCAGGATTTGCTCCACTGAATTTTCCTAAGTCCCGAACAGCAGTGATGTAGTGAGTCTTGAATACCCATTGTCCGGCCTCTTGAGGCGTCAACTGCGGTAGACTATGGCCGAAGGTCTCCCTTCGGTGTCCGGCTGGTTGTAGTCGCTGAGAGCCTTTTGTTGTTGGTTTCCGTTATCTTCTAAACCCCCTTGTTGGTCTAGATCAGCCATGATTGAATTTTTCACAGTTCGGATAGCTCTCAACAATGAGCGCTCGAGCTCGGGTCTCGGACTAACAAGTGGAGATCCTTTGGCTCGAGTATTTGGCATACACCGAGAAAACAGAAGGTACCTAAACTGCACCAACACCAAATGCTCTTAAGTAGACGGATATGTAAAAATATAGACAACAGCTAAAAACACAAATACCACAAATGAAATAAAATAGATAAAAGTACCAAATGCACAAAAACTAAAGTACCGAACCAAGGGAAATTGAATAATCAATTTCCCCGGCAACGGCGCCATAAACTTGTTGGGCAAAATACATACATAGTAATTAAACCTAGCTAAAATGGGCAAGTGCACCCAATTCGTTGCAGTAAAACAAGTGTCGTATCCACAAGGAAATTGGTTTCTAAATCCCGAGCTTCGGTAAATAGTTTAGTGCGAATAAGCAGTAAAATGGGGGTTTAGCCAGAGGCAAGCTTGGTTGTTTGTTAATTGAAATGCAACAAAAACAGTAAATGTTTGTGTATGGAATGGAGGGGAGAGTACCCTAGGATAGTGGGAATCACCCAATTCACTCAAAGAACTCAAAACCATAACTCATCATCTCAGTGCCTGTTAGAGTTTAGCTCATGGATCCCCAAATCATGGGAAATCCAATTCTTACCCAAATAATCAAACCCCTTAATTAAAGGAGGTTCAAGTCATCAAATAGCAATAAGCAAGCACTCTTAATTAACAGCCCTAAGCATTTACTCCCAAAATCAAGAAAGCAAAAGTTAGGGTTTACTCCCTTCTTGGTCTAGTTCCAAACTCAAGCTCAAATATTGAATGAACCACCATAAATGCAATAAGAGATCAATTTAGTGCATTCATTGATATTGAAGGAAATAAAACAAGAGTAACAAATGAGTTAGGTTTCTAGCATTCAATGAGCAAAATGGGTTCAAACCCTCATCCTAGGATACAAATGGAACTACTCAGACATAGCTAAAGGAAAGAGCAAAGAAAAGGAAGAATTAGCCATTAGAGGAGCTCCAAGCTTCAATGGAGGTAGAGATCTTCACTTTTCTTCCTCCTTTCTTCTCTTCTTTCTCCTCTTCTTTCTCCTCTATTTTCGCTCTCTCTCGTCTGTTTAGGGTTGGAGTCGGGTGTATTTCATAATGGGGAAGGAAGCCCCAAAATGTAGTCTTTTAACAGCAATTTCTGGGCAAAAACCGTCCGACCGACCTTGCAAGTCCGGTCGCAAGGTCGGTCGGACTCTTTTAAGCGGAAACACGTGACAGGATTAAAGCTCGACCGACCTTGCAAGTCCGGTCGCAAGGTCGGTCGATTCCAGTGAGTTCTGGGACGGCTTGAACAGAGCCGGACCGACCTTGCAAGTTCGGTCGCAAGGTCGGTCGGCCCCAGAATGTCATTTTTTGCCGGAATTCTCCCGATGCTTCCGTTGGCTAGGCATCCTTCCCGAGGTGCTCGAACATTGATGCTTTCTCATATAAAGCTCTCAAATGTACTCCAATGAGTATTTACCTATTTGCAAGCCAAAAGTATAAGATCACTAATAAACACACAAATACTCCATAAAGTGGTGAAATAAGTCATGCGCCAAATAAAATGACGACCAATAAAGACCTTGAGAGAGCACTATTTCACCACTTATCAACTCCCCCACACTTATCCATTGTTGTCCTCAAGCAAAAATTAGCTAAGGACCCACGACAAGAAGGAACATTTAAAGCAAGCAAGTGTTTAGATGAGTTCTTGAATTTAAGTGAGCAAAATTTGTGAAAAACCTCAAGAGGAGTGCAACCAACCTTCTCATGACGACTGGGTGTGCTTAGGGCAAATGAAAATATAGAGTTTCGGGGTATGATCTAGAGTGCTTCCGAGTTCTTACAGATTATGGAACTTGGAGAACTTTTACCATGGCCAACTTCTCTCAAGAATGGGCATTGAGGGAAACAAAAGGAAAAAAAAGAGATTTGCAGTTGATTCACTTTCGCAACAAGAGATGAGGAGAGGTAAATTGGCATTTTGCTTGCTTCAATGAACACTCATCTCTCATTTGTTGGTTACCTATGGTGTTCTCAAGGTCCTTTTTGTCTCTTTTTTTTTCACAAGGAAGCACCCCTTAGCAATCCCTAGATAAGAAGGTAGAAGGAACCCCTAAGCAATAAAAATTCATCACGAAATGGATTTATGATCGCACCGCACATAAGTGCTCCTCAAGAGAGAATTTGAAAAAAAAAGTTCGGTGGAAAATTCCAAGAATTCAAAGAAAAACTTGCTTACTAAACATAACTCCCAAATGAAGCTATAGATAATTATGAGAAAATTGACTTAGTGCATCAACTAGAAAAGGTCGTCTCCCCCACACTTGAATGGGACAATGTCCTCATTGTTCAAAGAATAGCGGATGGAAAAACAACAGAAGACCTTTTTGGTAGCACTAGGCATGGAGTAATCCGAAAAAAGTTTTGCATTATATAAAGTGGATAAGTGTAGAGAACTAATACTCCCCTGAGAAAGATGATGGTGGTATTCCCCCACACTTGCCAGTGTGCATATTCAGGTAAGCGCTAGCTCCGACAGGAAGAGTCGAAGGGCCTAGGAAAAATTGACAAGAGGCTCTCTTGAATTTTTCCTAGCTCACTCTGGGGTGTTCGCGAGGTAAGTTGATATATCTACAATGCAAAACCAAAAAGAACTAGGCGCAACATGGATTCCAGAGAATTCGCGTTAATGCCATCGTTAGATAATCATAATGGGACTCATAAATGAGTCCTATAGCATAATAGTCAAAAAGGTGCGTAAAGCACCACAGTGCAAAAGGATCAGTACGAGAAGGCGAAAGGAATGGGAGTTTAAAGTACAAGCATAACAAACATTGTAACAAAGTCTAACAGCCTAAAAAGCAAGTCAGAGACAGATGAAATAAGCAGAGAAACAAAAGCAGGGCATCCCAAGATCGGAAGAGGGCTACTGGGGGGGTGCACCACCACGCGCTGCCTACTTGCGAATGTACTGCCACTGTGCCTCCATCAGGCGCTGGTGCTCCTCCATGAGACGCCGGTGCTCGGCCATCTGCCTCTCGAACACCGCGAGCTGCTCCGGGGTCACCGCTCCGGTCGGTAGTGGGGGCGGCAGGAAGGGAAGGAGGGGTGCAGCAGGGGAAGAGGAGGCACCGGAAGAGGAGGAGCACCCGACTCGGCCTAGGCTCAGCGACGGCCTTGTGCCACCACTCGTCCCGCGAGCAAAGCCCATCTTCCGCAGAGTGGTGGCGGAGATAGGGTCCATAGGCAAGGTCGCCACCTCATCCGCTCGGGGCTCGACTCCGTGCCGAGCAAACATCCTCTGTAAAAAGTGTGGAAAAACCCAAGTGATGGGTATCCTTCTTCTCTATGATGTGACAGAGGTGGGCCATGAAGAGATCGGAGAGGGAGAGGGGCTTGTCGGGGTCAGGTGCCACCATGTAGTCCATCAGGTAGCAGTCGGTGGCGTTGAGGTCCTTGCTATCCCGAGGTAGAAGATTGTGGCGGAGCAGAGCAAGCATGATGCGGCGCACCGGGTCCTCGAGCATCGACGGGGTCATGGTGAGCCGAACGTCGGTCCCGTCCTGGTTCTTCGCGTCTGAACCGGAGGGTGTTGAGGTAGTGACGCGGCTGGCATTAAGGTGGGGGTGGATGCACTTGGAGTGCTGGAGGTCGTCCGTGGCAGATGGAAGAAGTTGTGGACGTCCAGCCTCCGAATGAAGATGGGCACACCATTGACGAAGGAGGAGACCTCGCGTGCCCTCCGATCGGCCGTAGCGTTGGCATAGAATTCTTTGATGTGGCGAGGGTAGTAGGAGCCTCCCCCATGGTGAGTAGGCAGCCCCACCCGATGGCCTCAAGATAAGGCCGGAGCTGCAGGTCCGCCTCGAGCGCCGGGTCCACCGCGCGCTCCTGAACTATCTCCCTCCGTCGGGAGAGTTAACCAGCTTCGGGCCTCTGCGTGATGAAGACACCGTCGAGAAGGGCATTCGGAAATTCTGGCTCCGGTTCGGGGGCAGCCACCTGTCTCCTCGCACGACGGGGTCGATGGGCCATGGTCTGCAAAACAAAAAAGAAAAAAAAATGCAAACAAAGACAACAAACAAAACAACAAATTGAAGTGTTAGAAACCAAATAGATGACTAGAAGAAGAGTGGCAAAATATGTAGCAAGAAACGCAGGAAAGAGAAAGAAACGACAGTGTTTGGAAAAATTTGGCCAGAGCCGCCCCTGTTTTTCTATCATTCCTCGGTTCTAAGAACCTCCACATATCAACCAAAAGGTTGTCGTTCAGATATGCAAGCACACCATAACCCAATGCATCCAAGATGGTCCAGAATTACGAAGCAAATCCACACTGGACCCATGTTCACATATATGCCACTCCAATTTGCAACATTAGTACAATAAGGCCAAAACCATGCTAAAACCACCAATTTACAACATTTTCAATCTCCAAACCCACACAAATTTCCTAAATAAGTATTCAACACAATCCAAATGCACAAATTCGCCAAAATCACAATGTCGCACCTAAGGCTCCGTTTGGTTCGCAAGGAGTTAAGCCCAAAGTGTAACGTGCAGAAAAATTGCCAAAATTAACAAGAGAGTGGTAAAATAACATACCTAGTAGTGGGTAGTAGTGGAAAAAGCAAAGATAACACAGATTTGGGGCTCAAAAATTCGAAATGGATTAGGGCGATTTAGGGTTTTGAGATTGAGAGAGGGCTGGGCGGCTTGGGTAGGTGTTGGCGGTGCGCGACGGCGGCTGGAGAAGGTGGCGTCGGCGTCAGAAGCAGGGCGGCGGCGAGGGCTGGGCGGTGGAGTGGTGCGGTGGTGCTGGTGCGCGAGAGGGGAGGAAGAGAAGGAGGGAAGAGGAGTAATGGCGATGGAGGTGGTGAGAGGGTGAGGAAGTCGGGCGAAGAAGGAAGGAAGAAGAGGGAAAGGAAAAAAAATGTTGAAACAGCGTTTTTCTCTTTTTTTTTCAAAATTTTGCCAGGACCGACTTGCATGTCCGGTCGCAAGGTCGGTCCATTCCAGAAGGGTTTGATTTCGAAATTTTTCAGTCCGACCGACCTTGCAAGTCCGGTCGCAAGGTCGGTCGATTCCAGAATGTTTCGGGTTTGAAATTTTAGGTCGACCGACCTTGCACGTCCGGTCGCAAGGTCGGTCGAAGTCAGAAACTTAGCGGGTTTGAAATCTGGGACTCGACCGACCTTGCAAGTTCGGTAAGGTCGGTCGAGACCAGAATTTCACCAAAATGTTTGTTTCTTGCCCACAACACTTATCAGTCACAAACAGGTTCAATAAGTAAAAACACCAGAACAAACAATAAATAAAGCATAGAATAAGCAAACAACTAACTTAACTCGAATGAGAGAAAATAATGCGAGGTAAAAGTGACAAAGTCCGGGTTGTCTCCCGGAAAGCTGCCGTCTTTTTAAGGTCTTTGGCTAGACCGTAGTAAGGTTAGATGGAACCTGGAGGGTCTCTTAAGTAAAGAGCCCGAGCTTCAACCTTTTGAATGTCTCCTCCATGATAATGCTTTAGCCGAGAGCCGTTGACCATGAAAGTCTCCCCTTGACATTCTTCAGCTCATAAGCTCCATAAGGGGTGACCTTTGTGACAGTAAAAGGGCCAGCCCAATGAGACTTTAACTTACCGGGGAACAACTTTAACCTTGAGTTGTAGAGGAGAACCGGTCACCTTCGTGAAACTCCCGCTTCATAATCATCTTATCATGCCATTTCTTGGCCTTTTCTTTATAGATGCGGTTATTTTCGTAGGCTTCCTCCCGAATCTCTTCTAACTCGGTCAATTGGAACCGTCTCTTGTCACCGGCGCTCTTGAGGTCATAGTTGAGGGCTCCCACCCAATATGACTTATGCGCTAATTCAACCGGCAAGTGACAAGACTTCCCATAAACAAGCCGGAACGGGGACATACCGATTGGAGTTTTGTAGGCGGTCCTATATGCCCACAATGCATCATCAAGCTTAATGGACCAATCTTCCTTGAGGAGTTGACTGTCTTTTGGAGGATCCATTTAAGCTCTCTTGTGTGACCTCAGCTTGGCCATTACATTGAGGGTGATAAGGAAGGGCAACCTTGTGTCTCACTCCGTATTTACTCATCAGCGCTTCAAATTGTTTGTTGCAAAAATGAGACCCGCCATCACTCAATATGGCTCGCGGTACCCCGAACCGGGTGAAAATATTTTTCTTCAGAAATTTGATCACAACTTTGGCGTCATTAGTCGGGGTTGCAATTGCTTCAACCCACTTGGTCACATAGTCGACCGCCACGAGAATAAACAAGTTGGAACAAGAAGATGGGAAGGGGCCCATGAAATCGATACCCCACAAATCAAACGGCTCAACCTCTATCATTATTGAGCGGCATCTCATGCTTGTTGAGGTGTTCCCAAGTCTCTGACATTGGTCACAGGAGGCAACGAACGAGTGGCAGTCCTTATGAAGGGTTTTCCAGAAAAACCCGGCTTGGAGAACCTTGGCTGCTGTTCGTGCCGGACCATGGTGTCCTCCGGCCTCACCCGAGTGAAGTGAATCAGAATTTCCTGCACTTCACTTATGGGCAACATCTCCGGATCACCCCATCAGCACAACTTTGAAAAGAAAAGGGTCCTCCCAGAAATACCTCTTGACGTCAGAGAAGAATTTCTTTCTTTGTTGATAGGTCATCTCCGGTGGGACCACTCCCCTTGCCAAATAATTTGCAAAGTCCGCATACCATGGGTCTCCGGTCTCTGCAATCATGTAGATGCTCTCGTCTGGGAAAAATTCATTTATTGGCACACCATCATCAGGGACCTCCATTCGAGAAGATGATCAGCTACATTTCACCCGGTTTATCCCGGATCTCTATCTCAAATTCTTGCAGGAGCAGAATCCATCGAGAAGTCTAGGTTTTGCATCACCTTTGTTGAACAAGTATTTCAGTGTCGAGTGGTCTGTGTGCACCACAACCCTGCTGCCCAAGAGGTAGGATCGGAATTTGTCTAGGGCGAAAACCACAGCCAACAGCTCTTCTCAGTGGTGGCGTAATTCTTTTGAGCATCATTGAGGGTTCTACTAGCGTAGTAGATACTCCTCAATATCTTTTCCTTCTTTTGACAAAGGACCGCCCTACTGCATAGTCGCTGGCGTCGCACATGATCTCAAAAGGTAAACTCCAATCGGGGGAGACACGATAGGTGCAGAGATAAGGCACTGTTTGAGGGTGTTGAAGGCACTAAAGCACTCTTCGGTGAATTCAAATTTAACATCCTTGGCCAAGAGGTCGCAGAGGGTTTTGAGATTTTGGAGAAGTCTTTTATGAACCTTCTGTAGAAACCGGCATGACCCAAGAAGCTTCGAATGTCTTTCACTGATGTTGGAGGAGGTAGCTTTTCAATTACTTCAATTTTAGCCTTGTCTACCTCAATACCTTCTGAAGAGATCTTGTGCCCCAAGACAATTCCTTCTTTTACCATAAAATGGCATTTTTCCCAATTGAGCACAAGATTGGTCTCCTCACACCGGATCAAAATAGCCTCGAGGTTTCAAGCAAGTGTCGAAGGAGGTACCGAAGACGGAGAAGAGAAGTCGGAGAAGATCGCCATCATGCATCTCTGAAATTGGCCGGGGCGTTGCAAAGCCCGAAAGGCATCCGGGTGTAGGCAAATGTCCCATAGGGCATGTAAATGTCGTCTTCTCCTGGTCCTCAGGAGCTATGGGGATTTGGAGATACCCCGAATATCCATCCAAAAGCAGTAATAGTCTTGTCCCGCCAACCTCTCGAGCATTTGATCAATGAACGGGAGAGGAAGTGGTCTTTTCTGGTGGCGGTGTTCAGCTTCCGGTAATCGATACAACTCTCCAACCATTGGTAGTCCTCTGAGACACCAGCTCACCTTTTTCGTTGGGGACGAGTAACGCCTCCTTTCTTTGGGACCACTTGCACGGGGCTGACCCATTTGCTGTCGGAGATGGCATAGATAATCCCCGCATCTAACAGTTTAAGAACTTCCTTTTTACAACCTCCTTCATATTTGGATTTAACCTCCTCTGAGGTTGGACCAACGGCTTGTAGTCATCTTCCATGAATATCCGGTGGGTGCAGAAATGAGGGCTGATCCCTTTGATGTCGGCTATAGTCCACCCGATAGCCCGTTTATGGTTTCGGAGCACCCTCATCAGACTTTCCTCTTGCGCATCTGTCAAGGAAGAAGAAATAATAACAGGTAGAACGCACGGATCATCAAATAAGCATATTTAAGATGAGAGGGTAGAGGTTTCATATCCACAGTGGGAGGTTTCTCAACCGAAGGCAACGGCTTCTAAGCAGCTCGTTCCAATTGTTCGGGTGGCGGATAGCGTGGTCTATAGCCAGAAAATCTGCTGTTCAACTCAGCCACCGTTTCAATCATATCTGGGTGGAATTCCTGTTCAAAACAAATTCAAACAAAGCTAACTCAAGAGCATCAGATTTAACAAGAGAGAGAGAGTGATCCTGCACAATTGAATCTATGACATCAATAGCAAAAATAGCCTCAACCTGTGACTGTCTCTTCACTACTTTAGACATATCAAATTCTAATTTTTCATCATGAAGTCGCAGAATTATTTTGCCTTTTTCCACGTCTATAAGGGCTCTAGCAGTTCTCATGAAAGGTCTGCCCAAAATTAGTGGCACTCTCTGGTCTTCTTCCATATCTACCACAATGAAATCAGCTGGGAAAACAAATGTACCAACAGTTACTACCAAGTCCTCTACCTTCCCTTTAGGGATAACCACAGATCGATCTGCTAATTGCAATTGCATGGGAGTGGGAGTGCATTTACCAATTCCAAGCTTATTAAAAGTTGAGAGAGGCATAAGATTTATACTAGCACCTAGATCACATAACCCACTACCGCAGTCAATTTCACCAACAAAGCAAGGAACAATAGGTAGACCAGGATCTCCAAGCTTTGGAGGTAGGCTTCTTTGTAGAACTGCCGAAACTTCTTCGGTGAGGTGAACAGTTTCCGCTTCCTCCAGCGATCTCTTGTTGGCTATGATGTCCTTCATGAACTTAGCGTAGATCGGCATCTGTTTCAAAGCATCAGAGAAAGGAATGTTAATCGTTAATTTCTTAAAATGCTTAGAAACTTCCCAAATTGTTCATCCAAGTTTTTCTTTTTGAGTCTATTGGGAAAAGGAAGAGGGGGAAGATGTTTTGCGAGAGTGGTAGAAGTAGAAGGTTCAGGAGACTCCTTCTCCTTAGAAATTTCCTTGGGTGGAGGCGTGCAGACTATCTATTGTGAGTGGTTGGAACTGGTGTAATTAAAACAAAAGAAAAGAAATTAAAACTCAAAATAATAGTCGGGCTGCAAACAAATCCCGGTCGTAGTAGTATAGTAAAGTGTAAGCGACCGGATATCGAACCGTGGGACTAAGTGGAATTATTAAGTACCTAAGCGTGTCACAAAAAGGGGGATTAATTGACTTGTTTTAATAATAAAACAACAGATAAAATTAACTGAGTGGAAGAATATATTAAACGGGACTCCGGGTTCAGGTTAATATAATCTGATTAATTATGCTATCTCTACCGGTTTATTATAATTGTTTGGCAAAATTCCTCTTATTATCTTAAGGTCCGATGAAAACTCATAAGAACTCGTTTACCTGAAAATGCAAGGTCCGAAGAAAACTCAAGCAAGATACGTGTAAACGGACGGTTTAGATATGAGAAATAATTTATGCATCTCAGTATTAACTTATCCGATGAAAACAAGTTTCCTCCAAATTTACGGCTTAATTAACCTATCTGTTTGTCACCGATCAGATTAAAACAGATTTAGTAGAGCTTTTAAAATCGATGAAATTTATTAAAAAGGGTGAGAGATAAACTTTAATCGTAACAAACTATATTTATTTTAACCGGTAGACATATAGATTACATAATTAAACAGACTATAAATTAACATTCACCCGGAGTAAATCCTCTTAGCCCAACATCATTAAAAAGACAGAATAAGAAGTAAAAGAAATCATCTGGGAAAGATAATTAATTCAGCTCCACGATCTTGACTGCTAATATTTGGGCAGAGGTTGGACAGAACAACGGTATGGGAATGGAATGTTTTTATGGAATGAGGTGTTGTATGGAATTTATGTGGATAATATGTGGATGAGATGTATGATTTTTGGAGAGTTTATGGTATTTTTATGGAAGGAAAATGGCATAAGTTTGGGGTGAATGAGATATGATTTAATGGAGGTTTGGAGGTGTATTTATAGAGAATATAGGGTAAATGGGGTGGTAAGGCGGTGGTATTTGCGTGTGAAGAGATAAGGATTTTATCTCTTCACACGGCTCCTTTCTTGCTGTCAAAATAGCAGTGTCCGGACCATGGTCCGGACCAGCTGGTTCGGACATGTCGACGCTGCGCGGAGCGCGCGTCCGAACCAGTACGTCCGGACGGTGGTTCGGACGAAAATTGTTTTGCCTCTAAAATCTTCGTTTGAGCTCCGATTTGATCCCCGTTTTCGCTTACGCGTTCGGTCTCTTCGTGTACTTTGCTCCTAGCTTGGTTTTCCTCATGTTTAACCAAAAATTTGTGAGATAATCAATAAAACATAAACTAGAGGAAAGCTAACCAAAGTGGAGAAATGAGCAAGAAAATTGCTAATATAATATATGAAATACACCTATAAAACATGCTCATTTGGACACTTATCAAGGCGGTGGTTCCTCAACAATCTCTTGCTCTCCTTCTTGAGCTACATCTTCTTGGGACTCCATGTCCTCATGTGAGCATGACGGATCAAGGAGTCTCCCACTCCTTAGTGTTACCGCTTTGCTTGCTCTCTTGGATTAGGCTTCGTTTGACTTGGTAGGATGCCAGGCTGTCTCTGAGCAAGTTATTCTGAGATTTGATCAATTTGAGTTTTAAGGCCCTGAAAATGTCATCTGGTTGGCATTGAAGGCCTCCTGCTCGGTGAACTTAGTTTGGGCGGTAGTCATGAAGTTCATCGTCATATTTTGCATGTTTTGCATCATGACTTCCATTCTAGCCAAGTTACCATCGAAGAGGAGGATGATGGTTGTTGTTGTGTGGTGTGTTGTTGTTGTTGCTGTTGTTATTGTTGTGGTCTGAATCCTGGCGGGCCACCTTGAGGTCTATACCCCATTTGAGAATTGTTTGCTTGGTGTGGCCCTTGGGGTTTATAACCCATCGAGTTGTTGGAATATTACTCGGTCCTCCTTGGTGTGGTATCGTTGTTCCTCCATGAGAAATTAGGATGATTTCTCCATGGGCATTGTTGTTGTTATAGTTGTAGTTGGGGCGGCTGCTAACAAAGTTGACATCTTCTTGTCCCTCGATGTAACTTTTTCCTTCACAAAAATGGGTCTCATGGGGACCCGCACATATAGCACCCCTCTGTGGCTGAAGTAGAAGATGATGAAGCTACAGATTTTGCATTCTCTTTTTGGGCTGTAGCAAGCTTCTCCACCATCTTTGTGAGTGAGGATATTTGGGCGGAAAGATGATCGGATGGTTCAACATGAAGTAGACCAGCCGCTCTTGGAGTTCTTCCCTTATTTCTGGCCCATTGCCTCGTGTTGCTAGTCATTGTCTCAAGAAGTGCCATTCCTGCTTCAGGGACTTGGTCATGAAACTACCTCCCGCGGATGAATTCACAAGCAACCGGTTCGCATCGTCAAGCCCATTAAAGAAAGACAGGCAAACGATTGATCATCCAACCCATGGTGGGAGCAATTCATCAACATCTCCTTGAACCGGTCCCATGCATCGTACAAGGTTTCTCCGGGCTCTTGGCAGAATGTATTAATCTCTCCAATCAGTTGCCTCGCCCTACTAGTCGGGTAGTATTTGGCAAGGAACTTTTGGGCCATTTTGTACCCATGTTTGGATTGATTGGGGCGCGGTAAGCTTCTAAACCATCTTGATGCGGAGTCGGATAAGGAATGGGGAAAAGCTGCAACCAGATTCTCTCCTTTACGTTACCGTCTTTCCCGAAGGAATTACAAAAATCAAGGAAAAGACTTAGGTGGTTCGGAGCGTCATCAGGATTTGCTCCACTGAATTTTCCTAAGTCCCGAACAGCAGTGATGTAGTGAGTCTTGAATACCCATTGTCCGGCCTCTTGAGGCGTCAACTGCGGTAAGACTATGGCCGAAGGTCTCCCTTCGGTGTCCGGCTGGTTGTAGTCGCTGAGAGCCTTTTGTTGTTGGTTTCCGTTATCTTCTAAACCCCCTTGTTGGTCTAGATCAGCCATGATTGAATTTTTCACAGTTCGGATAGCTCTCAACAATGAGCGCTCGAGCTCGGGTCTCGGACTAACAAGTGGAGATCCTTTGGCTCGAGTATTTGGCATACACCGAGAAAACAGAAGGTACCTAAACTGCACCAACACCAAATGCTCTTAAGTAGACGGATATGTAAAAATATAGACAACAGCTAAAAACACAAATACCATAAATGAAAGAAAATAGATAAAAGTACCAAATGCACAAAAACTAAAGTACCGAACCAAGGGAAATTGAATAATCAATTTCCCCGGCAACGGCGCCATAAACTTGTTGGGAAAAATACTACATAGTAATTAAACCTAGCCAACATGGGCAAGTGCACCCAATTCGTTGCAGTAAAACAAATGCCGTATCCAAGGAAATTGGTTTCTAAATCCTGAGCTTCGGTATAATAGTTAAGTGCGAATAAACAGTAAAATGGGGGTTTAGCCAGAGGCAAGCTTGGTTGTTTGTTAATTGAAATGCAACAAAAACAGTAAAATGTTTGTGTATGGAATGGAAGGGGAGAGTACCCTAGGATAGTGGGAATCACCCAATTCACTCAAAGAACCTCAAAACCATAACTCTCATCTCAGTGCCTGTTAGAGTTTAGCTCATGGATCCCCAAATCATGGGAAATCCAATTCTTACCCAAATAATCAAACCCCTTAATTAAAGGAGGTTCAAGTCATCAAATAGCAATAAGCAAGCACTCTTAATTAACAGCCCTAAGCATTTACTCCCAAAATCAAGAAAGCAAAAGTTAGGGTTACTCCCTTCTTGGTCTAGTTCCAAACTCAAGCTCAAATATTGAATGGAACCACCATAAATGCAATAAGAGATCAATTTAGTGCATTCATTGATATTGAAGGAAATAAAACAAGAGTAACAAATGAGTTAGGTTTCTAGCATTCAATGAGCAAAATGGGTTCAAACCCTCATCCTAGGATACAAATGGAACTACTAGACATAGCTAAAGGAAAGAGCAAAGAAAAGGAAGAATTAGCCATTAGAGGAGCTCCCAAGCTTCAATGGAGGTAGAGATCTTCACTTTCTTCTTCCTCCTTTCTTCTCTTCTTTTCTCCTCTTCTTTTCTCCTCTATTTTCGCCTCTCTCTCGTCTGTAAGGGTTGGAGTCGGGTGTATTTCATAATGGGAAGGAAGCCCCCAAAATATAGTCTTTTAACAGCAATTTCTGGGCAAAAATTCCCGTCCGACCGACCTTGCAAGTCCGGTCGCAAGGTCGGTCGGACTCTTTTTAAGCGGAAACACGTGATAGGATTAAGCTCGACCGACCTTGCAAGTTCGGTCGATTCCAGTGAGTTCCGGGACGGCTTGAACAGAGCCGGACCGACCTGCAAGTTCGGTCGCAAGGTCGGTCGGCCCCAGAATGTCATTTTCCTTGTGCCGGAATTCTCCCGATGCTTCACGTTGGCTAGGCATCCTTCCCGAGGTGCTCGAACATTGATGCTTTCTCATATAAAGCTCTCAGAATGAGTGTTTACCTATTTGAACAAGCCAAAAGTATAAGATCACTAATAAACACACAAATACTCCATAAAGTGGTGAAATAAGTCATGCGCCAAATAAAATGACGACCAATAAGACCTTGAGAGAGCACTATTTCACCACTTATCACTGACCATCATTACTCATCAGGTTGGTATTTAAATGTTTCAATTTTATTGTTTTTCTATTAAACAATGGAAAATCAATTCAAACATAGAATTACCTGTCTGAGATTTACCTGATAGAGGCATGTCTTAGATAGTCCTTGTTGGGACTGTCCATGACCTTTGATCTCACCATCTAGGTTGTGAATGAGTTAATAATATACAGTAATTCACTGATAATTTAGGCAGCATTACCCTAGTGTTCTTTAGTGTATATATATATGAATTGGAACGATTCATATATATATAATATCTCTACACAGGAGAACTGTAGGGTAACGTTGCCGAAATTATCACTGAACTACTGTATATTATTAACTTGTTCCTAGGTGAGATCGAAGGTGATTGGATAGGTTTAGGTTGTTAAATCTGTAATAAAATAAGAGGAGATCAATGGAACGAGTTCATGACATCTGGTGTGTGTTGAAAAAGGAGATGGAGCGCTCAGTGATGTACAGTGACAGATTGGACATCCAGTACCTAGAAGGGGTCAATAAATTTTGTAAAGTCCTTGTTGACAATCTTAAAACCAAGGGATAAGGGATATATTCGATGTCCTTGTATCGATTGCAAGAACAACTTCAAATACCGAGGTGTGGACAAGATTAAGGATCATCTGATTCGTAGAGGGTTTACAGAAGATTATGAAGCCATAAAAATACTGCATGGTCAACATTCAGTATAAGTGTTTGAATGTGCTAATAACGTCATTGCAGAACAATCAGAATGGATGCTTCACATGATTTTGGGGATACTCAAGATGATTCATAGTTAGTGATTCAGATGAGGAGGACCTTAATGCAATGATGGAAGATGTTGAACAACATTTTTCCAACAAACCCAAAACATTCAAAAATCTGATGCAGTCATCCAAGGAACTGTTGTCAGTGGATGTGACACGCAGAAGCAAAACAAATTGAGCGTTCTCCTAAAACTATTCATCTGAAGGCGCGGCATGGGTGGAGTGATGTCAGTTTTGCAGCTCTTTTACAACTGCTGAAGGATGTACTACCAAAGGACAATGTTATACCCACAACAACTATAAAGCAAGAAGTTAATGTGTCCGATGGGTATGGAATATAAAAAATACATGCTTGTCCAAATGGGTGTATGTTGTACTGGAAGGAGAATGAGTTGGATGACCATTACTCTGAATGTGGGGAATCACGTTATGTAAAAAAGGGTGAGAGAAATCATATAAGCACTAAAGTGGGTTCTCCTGCAAAGGTGTTGTGGTATCTACTGATAATTCCCGATTCAAAGGTTTGTTTGTAGTTTAGAAAGATCTGAGAACCTCCGATGGCATGCTACCCATAGAAAGGATGATGGTAAATTGAGACATCCAGCCGATTCACCACAATGGAGAAACATTGACCAATATACCCTCAGTTCGGTACAAACCCAAGGAACTTAAGACTTGGTTTATGCACTGATGGGATGAACCTTATGTCACTTTGAGTAGTATACACAGTATTTGGCCTATTTTATTGACAATATACAATCTGCCGCCATGGTTGTGTATGAAACCCAGACATATTCTCCTCTCTCTGTTGATATCGGGTCCAAAAAAACTGGGAAACAAATGATGTGTTTTTGTAACCAATTATTGACGATTTACAACTGTTGTGGAATGAAGGTGTGATGACAGTGTCCTAAACAGCCTGATTCATGGAGCTGTGGCTATTATGTGATGCGGTACATGTATGAGATTGTTCAAATATTGACACGTTTGATGATGATGACAAGGTAACCGATACCAATCAAAGTTGTAGTTAAAGTTATTGCATTTTAAATAAAATTGTGTCTACTAATGATGATCAGTTTCTTTTTATGGACATATCGTTTCTTTTTCATAAAAGCACGGGGCACGTATTCCAAAGTGGATCTGGACTTTGTAAGAGATCATTATCGTAGTTTTGGTGTAGAAATTACTTGAGCGTTTCTTAGATCTTATCCTAGTGTAGTTAGACTTACACTTTTGTTTGTGCTTAAGCAACGTAGACTCTCAAAGTTGTAAAGTTCAACTCTCTCTTATTTTTGAAAGCTGGAATGGGTTGTTTGCAATTTGTTTTAGAGTTGCAATTCAAATTGGCAACTTGATTTATGGTCATATATAGTGTGGTTGGTTACCAAAGGGCAACCAGTTGGATGCCCTGTACAGGTTGTATATGTGATTGTATATTGGGTTGTGTTGGAAAACACATGTTAGAGGCTAAAAAAGAAAAAAGAAAAAAAAGAAAAAAAAACCACGGTTAAGTAAAAACCGTGGTTTAAAAACTCAATGTAACGAGGTTATAAACCACGGTTTATTAAAAAAACCGTTTAGGGCAATTTATACCACAGTTCTAGTCGTAACCGTCATATATAATGCACTATATACCACGGTCTGGACGCGAACCGTCGTATAAAATCGTTCAGACCGCGTCACAAAACGGTCTAAACGACGGTCGTAACAAAACCGTGGTATATAGTCTCGATTTTAAACGACGGTTAAACCGTGGTTTATAGATTTTCTATATGCGACACGAGTATAACCACGGTGGTATATAGGTCAAAACCGTGGTTTAAAAACATTATCTGCACTAGTGTTAGGGGTTTTATGTGAATTTTTCCTTTTAAATAAGCATAATATGTAATTCACTATTAACATAGGATTCTATGTGGGTTGTCACAATAGTAACTAAATTTAATGCTTAAAACAGTAATAAAAAGGTTTTGATTGATTTGTTACTTTTGAGATCAATGAACATAGCACGGGACTGATAAGAGAACACAACCAAATTAACGATGATGCAACCCTTATCTTGTGATATGATAGATGGATTGACATCATGGAAATTCTACAAAAATCATGTAATAGTAATCTAATGACGTTCTCATGTTAAGAGATGCTAACTATCAATTAATTACTAGCCCTAACTCTAGTATATAGACTAACGAATTACGAAACAATATCAATTTCAAGTCTTAATCATGTTGCGGAAAAAAAATCGACGTCTACTTTTACTAAATAGAACTAGATTACTATTGTCTGGTCAAGGTTGATAAAGAAGCTCTCCTTTATAGTTAATAATCTATCATTTATATTCAATTATTAAGCTAAATTTGTATCTATGTTTGTCTATAGTACCCTTAGTAGGCCTTAGTAGTGAATGGGTTTCTCATTTATTCAATACAAGCCCATTAGAGCCATTTTAGAGTTCAGTGTCTGTTTTTAAGTCCATACGCATTACTATATATTTAGCTGATTGTAAATATCACATGATATAACATAAATACAGATCACGATCAGTGGCGGACCCAGGATTTCAACGTGGGGGGGGGGTAAAACAATAAATAATAGTTCAATATATGAAAGATAAAGTTGAATATATATTAGTGAATTTAAGTACAAAAACTAGAAACTTGTAACTATAATTGTCACCTTCGAGTTTTCATGTTTTGAAAATGATCAATAATAACATCATCAGAAACTTGTAAAAATACATCTTTTTCAATGAACGTGACTAAACAATCATTTAAAGATTGATCTCCAATGCTGTTATGTAGCTTACTCTTCACAGAAGTCATTGCAGAAAATCCTCTTTCAACACTAGCTGTCGCAACAGGGAGAACCAACACTAACTTTAATAGCTTATATACTTCTGAATGTATAAGATGCTTAGAAGTCTCCACCAACTTCATTGAAAGTTGACCAAGATCTTTTAGGTTTGATAATCTAATATCTTCTCGCATATCAACAATGAAGTTATCAAGCTGATACTCAAAGTTGAGCAATTCAATGCTTGTAAAGTCATTTTGATATAATTTTGACAACCGTAGCACCTTTTGCTTGTCAAATGAGGAGAATGAATCGACTGGGCTCAAGCAAGCCATGCAAGTAAGCAACTCCATGTTCGTCTCATCAAACCGATTGTTAATTCTTGAAGCTGAAGATCAATAACTGCAAGAAACACCTCAATCTAATAGTGATGTAGATATGTGCACTGTTGAGCAAATCACTTAGATCTTCTTTGGCGAATGTATGTAGCATTCATATCCAGAACTTCAATCTTATATTCAGAGCAAAAGTCAATAACCTTGAGGAAAATGTTTCCCACCCGTCATCTCTCATATTCTGAAACTGAATCTTGGTCATTTTGACAAGTGACATTGCATTAACAATATCTAGATCCCTTTTTTTGTAAAGCAAGACTCAGTTCACGTGTGTACCCAAATATGACTAGCATCAACTGAGCCATGAAGACAAATTCAAAGGATTCAACTTTAAACAAGCAACCTTGAGCTTTCGCTTGATCTTCATATGGAATACTTCCCATTTTGCAAAGAACATCAATTATATCCGGATATAGAGAAACAACACTTAAAATTGATTTGTGATGAGATCCCCAATGAGTATCCCCAGGTCTACTCAAGCCAAGCTCTTGATTCAAACCTGTCCCAGTTTCAAGAGTTCCCTCTTCTATAGCCTTGGAAACTCTTTGAGTATACCTTTCTCTCAGCATTTCTTTTCTTTTACAAGAAGCTCCAACCACATTCAGCAAAAGAGCCAATGAATCAAAGAAAGTCAAACATTCAACATTTTTCTTGGCAACAACAACTAGTGTTAATTGAAGTTGATGAGCAAAACAATGGATGTAATAAGCACTTGGGCTTTCTCTCAAAATTACAGCCTTAAGTCCATTGAATTCACCACTCATATTGCTAGCACCATCATAACCTTAGCCACGAACTTTAGATAGGCTCAAAGAATGCTCCATAAGCAAAGAACATATTGCAGCTTTAAGGCTACAAGTTCCAAATACAATTACAATGCTTCTTCCAAGTTCATACATACTCATTAAGAGTCTACATCTACCCTTCCTCACCACTACATAATTCCAATACTTATGGTGTACCCCTTGGTACACTTCTACATCAAGGCTACAAGCCTTATACTACACACTATTATCTACAATTCCTTCTGAGCTAACCAAACTTAGCTGTCGGTCTCTTACTGTGATCATGTCCGCTTCGGGTACCTGCACACTAAAACGTTACCCCTAGGGGCTCAGCTTTCGCTGCATATGACTTCCGCATACCCCGCGTACTAGCGAGGGTACGCCGACCACTTGGTCGAATACATGCAGTTCATTTTATTCATACATACATGCATACATGCTTTCATTCATCATACTACATTACTACACAGGGTATACATACATACACACAGTTCATTACATACAAGGAAGACCAAACAAGTCAACCAATACTTACTTACCTTCTTCCGAAATACACATACAATGCATACACATTACATACTCAATACGCAATACTTGTTAGCTCCATTTGTCCACCGGGTTAATCAGGTGGAGATTACTCTTTTACTCGGGGTCAATGACTTACACCAGCCAAGACCATTACTCATACAATACTTTACTTTACTTACTACTTACTTAAGTCAAGTCGTCGGGACCACCGGCCCGGGGACTACTCTGTCCCACCACCGGGATTTACTTGGTTCACTAATCCAGGATGCTACCCATTTAAGGGGTTTGGGCCATGGACAAGTTTAAGAACTAGGAATCGGATCCAACCTCTTGTGTCTCCTCATCCTCACGCGTGGCCGAAACTATATCGGACTTCTACTCATTCCAATTTACTCAATACTTACGTTAGGAGTTAGGTAGTTAGGAATTAGTAGAAGTCACACATCCAAGCCACACAACAATTCAATACTCCATACACATACATACAAGATACAATATAATACACAAGTACACTACAAAGTACAGATACACTTCATCTTTATTCATATATTTCATGAATTATACAAACTAGTGTTCAAGACGATATATATCAAGAACAACTTAAAACAAGCACAAGTAAGTGCAATAAAATCCGATTCATGCATTTATCTTATTTAGGTGATCAAATAAGCACACAAATCGGGGTAACCAGGTTAGGATACAGCATGAAGAAATCATACCTTTCACCGTTGATTTACTTTATCGGGTGTTCCCTTGTTCCTTAGTTCACACTTGTTCCTCGAATCTTACTCTCGAATCAATGACTACATGCCAAATGATTCTATTAATACTAAGCATTACAATACATACATAATTACTACTCCCGTACTTACCCCGTTATCCCGTTATTCCGGTTTAACTTAATGTTCTTGTACTCACTACTTTCTTAACTAGTTTTCTTACTCACATGTGTATTTCCTTACCATTTCATTCCATTAATGATGTACTACTACTATACATATACATATGTGTATAAGCATGTATATATATACCTATGATTATTGTAATCATTTTTTTTTTACTCGACCGACCTTACCCAGGGTCGGACCCAAGGTCGGTCGAAGTCAGTAAGTTAATACGCTGAAAAATTCAGGCCCGACCGACTTTGCAAGTCCGGTCCCAAGGTCGGTCCATTCTAGTGGGTTACATTACAGAAAATTTTAGGCGACCGACCTTGCAAGTCCGGTCCCAAGGTCGGTCCATTCCAGTAGGTTACATTACGGGAAAATTTTAGGCCGACCGACCTTGCAAGTCCGGTCCCAAGGTCGGTCCATTCCAGTAGACTTCCCATCTTTGTATTTTAAGGCTCGGCCGACCTTGCAAGTTCGGTCCGGCCTAGTATTTCAGTTTTAAAATCTGTTTTCAGTCCTATACTTTGCCCATTGTTTCCCCAATCGTTCTACATGTAATCCCACATGTTTTAACACTACTTAGGCCCTCAAAATTGCCTTAGTCCATCCACCAACTTCATTACTCATTCCTCAATCAACTTACACAAAACCATATCTCAATACATCAATACTTCCTCAATCCACAATACCAATACACATACACAATTTATTTGGCCCTAAGGCCGACAATTCAAATACTAGCTCACAAATACTCAAACTTCCATAACTACAATACTAATACCATATTTTGGGGTTCTTTATTTAGCTTTATCCATTCCCATTACTCTAATCCATTTAAATTTAACATTAAGAAGGAGCTCTTACCTTGAGCTTATATTTCCTCCTTTCTTTTCCAATTCTTCTCCTTCTCTCTTTCTTGCACAAAATCGGTCACATGGGGAATGGAGTTGCCAAACTCCATTCCCACTACCCAATGCACACAAAACAAGTGCAATTAACATACTAACCCTTAGATTAATGCTAGTTCATTGAAATGCTTAAAACAATTTCTAGGGTTTACCTTTGGAGTGTTTTAGGAGGGGTTTTTAGCCCTTGGTTCAAGAAGGTGATTCCACCACCATTGCAAGGTTGAATTGATGCTCAAAAGAGGGAGAAAAATAAAGCATTACAAGAGGGGTAAAAATCGGTTACAAAGGAAGGTGGAGAAAACAAGAGCTTTCATGTAGATTTTTACCTTAATGGAGAGAGGAGACTCCAAGCTACCCATTGATGCTATTTCCTCTTTGAATGGGGAAAACCCATGGAGATGAACTTCCTCATTTTTGGATTTTAAGAGATAAGTGTAGAGGATGATGAGGGGAGTAAGAATATGTAATTATTTTTACATTTGGAGCTCACATGGAGGTAGAGCATGAAGAAGAAGAGGGGCTGCCATTGTTGTTGTTGTGGGGAGCTCAAAATCGCCAGCCCCATGGGGAGAAAGAGAGAGAAATCGGTGGGGAAGAAAGGAGGGAAGGAGAGAGGTGAGTGAAATGAGAGGTGAGAGAAAAAAGGTGAGTGCTTTTGTACTTTATTTACTTTTTGTTTTTGACTCATCATTTATTTAGCTAGTATGTGTGTGAGGGGGTTAATTAGCTTATTAAAACAGGCCCCTCACATTACTACTAGTTGGAGCATTTTTCGTCTTTTACAGAAAACGCTCGTTATTTTACCCGGTTTTGGTACTATTCACTAACCGGGTCCATTTTCTAGAATTTTCTCGTTTCTTAAATTTTATTGGTTATTAAGCTTCCATTAATGCTTAATTATTGTTATTTAATGATTTATAATTTTTACGGGTTCGTTTGACCACTCAAAATCACGTTTTCGGGTTTTCTCAAAAAACGTGCGCTAAAGCTCTATTAGCGTTTTAATATATTATTTGGATCTGTTTTCTTCGGGAGTTGTTCCCATATATTATTTAGGCCTTATTAAGCCTTTATAATCCATATAATACGCTAACCGAGGTACGTCCTATGGTTATTTAATGCTTGTTTAGCGTTTTCACTTTTTAAGTGTTTCTTTATTTCTTTTGGATTAATTTTTCCTTACCAATATTACTTAGGCACCATTAGGCCCTTAAATACGTACTAGAATAATTTTAATCCCTATATTTAAGTTCGGGGTATTTCAATCTACCCCCCTTAAGAACTTTGTCCTCAAAGTTGTTCGAGGTTATCGGGTTACTATACTTACTCATTTATACTTGTCTAATACTATAGCCATACATTCCTCCTTACAATTTCTCAAATCCGTTACTCAAGGATCCTACATACCATACCATACCAATGTATAATAATTACTCCAACCCGCATTACAACCAACCATCCGGTTCCTTATTATAAGATTTATACATACATACAGTGCAAAGCTATCCCCAAATCAAAGCAATACCACACAATCCCGCAGGCACTCAGGTCATCTAGACACAAGACTCCTCTATGTCCCACTGCCCTTGGAATAATAAAATATGCTATACTACTATCTTCTCCGGTATAAGCTTCCAACAACTCCTTATTCTCAAGTCTACGGAAGGTCCTTCCACAACTACTAGTTAAAAATTTTCCTCAAACATACAACTCCAAATTCCAATTTATATTCATTACTTCTATCCTATGCGTGATTCTTGTGACCACTTGAGGGGAGCTTCAAGAATCATTCGACCCTGATGTGATCAGCACCAGTGTTGAACTATCTTTCCACCCCAATTTGTGTTCGGTTTCCTTTGATCTAATCAGGATCAAGTTCGACTTCCCACATCAGTTTCAAACAACCAAATAATTCAATTATTTCAATTTTTATCTTTTTACTCTTCATAGTCATAATTACAAATTCATACATCTCCAAAGGATGGAATTTAGTCCATCAATCATCCTCAATCTACTCCCAAATACTTTACTCCGTGATTCAATACCCAAAACCTCATTTCATCAACCTTCGCTACTTTCAACCATTACTTTCATCCATTGCGACTCTCCATCATCTCTAATATTCTACCTAAGGAATACAATCTTATAACCTTCTGTCGTCTTTAATTTGCTTCCAAAAATTCACCTAGGAATACGCTACTCATGAACTTCATTTATCTATTACTCTCAATCGTTTCATACTATTTCTTTACGGGATATACTTGTGGAGCTCCGTCCACTACTCATTACTCTTCTTTGCCAATACTCTTACACTGGGGTTACAAGATGGGTATATTCGTCCTATGGTATTTGCATCTCTCGTGCCTAATTACCATAATTACAGTATAAATGAATACCTATGGTTATTTAACATAAGTGCCAATCATCAATTCGATTCTCATTTGTGCTATGCACATTGTAGTTTATGTGTTTATTCATAAAACTTACGTTAAGCGGTTTTCGCTCTACCCCCCTTAAAAGGGATTACGCCACGTAATCTACCATATGTTATATTATACATTGGTTTACTTAATTCGGGCAATTTGAAGCATTTAGCTTCACTACGGTCTATTATATACTATACTTGGTCAAAGGGTCTTAACCATACCGATGGTTTAGTCTTTGCACCAAGAATTTCTATATGAGTTATTTAACTCATTATTAATTCGGTTCTAGCCTATTAGGCTTCAAGGCATTAGTGGCCATTCTATTATACTTACTCGTGCTTCTTTGGCCTTAGGCTGCACGGTTTGTTGCTAAGCTTACTTAACTGGCTTATGCCATGTTCATGGCGAAAAAAGGGTTTACTACTATTTACATTTTTCATATTGCTTGTTATCCCACTAGATCATTAGCTGCACAAGTGCATACCAAAACACTCAATCATACAGAGCGAAGAGGCGTAAACGCTTGGCAGTAAGTCACTTATGTGATAGGAATAAATATTTCTGCCTGTCTTCTCATACTTATACTCCTTGTCAGCTACTTCCTCATAGTGGTCGCTTGTTGCGCACCGTACTCTTACTCATTATACAAACATCGTTTTTACGGTCTCCGTTACTGTGGTGGCTTATCTTTACTCATTGCCATTGTCGTTGGCACCATTTCCTTATGGTGTGAATACCCTGTGGGTTTCCTCTGTTCGTGTGTATGACGGTTGTCGTACCATACCGCAATGTTACTATCTTCCCAATGAGGAGATGTTTCATTTTAATTCAGTTTCATGTGTAGGTTGGCTTACCTCACATTTGTTCATCATTTGTAATGTAATTCACCAAGTGTCTTGGTTGACAACGAATGAAGTAATTTATCGGGTTACAAGCTCTCTTGAGCGTTGTCATTCGTGGTGTGCAATGTGCATTCACATTGATTGTTTTGACAATTACTGTCTCTCAGTGCTGAGCATTGGTTATTGGCTCTAGCTGTGCAGTTTCACTTTGGTATACGTCACCGGGACATCCCAAGAAACTTCAAGGGTTTTCTGGTCCCGTTCTTCCATTGAAGAGTATTTTATCACTGGTAAGTGAAAGTTCTTGTTGAGAGGTTAGTTTTCCACTCATAAGTCTTGTGACAAGGTTTACTATGTTAGTATTTATACAATGGTTCACCACATGCTTGGGTGCATATGGAGTATACTTACTCCTTTAAGTCGTAATGGTTTGGAAATCCCATTTTCCTTGTTCAATTGTCCCTTGGCAACAACTACATGCATGAGCTTGTTGTTATAGTGGATGGAAGCCTTTTCCATGGGTTCACATCTTCACCACATTAGTGGTCTTTGGTTAATGAGAGGTACCTTTCCGCGAGTTTCCCATAATGTCCAAGTGTGAACAGGCCATTGTTGGCATTACTGTTATTTTTGTGCTCTGTCCTACCATCGCTACAGAAGGCATGAAGGTAATTAAAAGCTTTGTCAATTGTATATAGACTAATGCTCTAGTGACAGTGACATTGAGGTAGCCTTTACTCCAAGCCACTCATTATGCTAAGTTCATACTGGATGGTTCAGTTGTCGATCTATTTGTCGTGTGGAGCAATATCTCTTGCAAGTCTTGTTAGTAAATAGTGTGGGTTTTGCAACCGTTTAAGCTTACATAACGTAGTTGGTTCATGACTTTTAAGCCTTATTGATGCACGCTATGCTCTTTGCAAGTTGCTTATACATGTTTCCACTCCTTGTATACCCCATAGGTTGTAGGTATCACTGGGCTCCATGGCAAGTCGTGACATCACGCTTCCGTTCATAGGAGGCCCTTTAGGCAAGCTGGTGCAAATCAGTGCCCTTTAGTGGTTGAGGGTATTTCCTGTTAAGTGAAATCCCTTCGGTGTCCTAACCGAGTGTTCATTCTAGCTCTCGTGCTCTTATCATGATGCTTTGTTCGGCTGTTCTTAACTCAGACGCCCTTCAAGATTGCACCTGGGTGTTGTTAGGTTACACGTTACATCCGGCTAATGTTTTATGACATGTCGTGTCCACTATACCACCTTGTGGTACGTAGTTTGAGTTTTCTCTTTTCGGGTTATAACATCTCCCATTCTTGGGTAGACTGTTTATACTTTCTCCTGGTGTTCTTGACTAGGTTCAACATCCTCTCCAATGATGGATTATACTCCCTGGTATCTTGTGATTGCTCTTGGGAACTCCGTCCCGTTTGTTGAACTTCGTGGTGTTCACGTTAGGCATTTGCCTTACTATGTTCAGGCTGGGTATACTTTCCAGCTGTCATGTATTTGCTTGATGTCTTTGAGACATATCCAATGTCTATACTTACTAGTCTGTGCTCTTTGCACTTTCTAGTTCTTATTCCTTATCTTCAGATGGATTCTCTGAGTTCCTTACGCTTATTACTTAGCTGAGTTCCTTCTCCTTGATCGTCTGAAGTGTCCAGCTGTTCTGGTTTGATCTTACTCATGGTCCGTAGAATGGAGTTGACTACTTGCCGTGTTTTGTACACTACATGTATACATACGTGGGGTACCTTGTTGATACGTTACCACTTACCCGACTATGTGTCAGGCCCACAAGCTCCTTCGGAGTGCGGTCGTCCCACATCCCATATTTGGTACACTCGTAGTGCTCATCACACGCCTAGGTGAAGTATCTATTGTCAACTCCTCTTGTATCATTCTATGATACTCACCGTAATCCCGTTGGTTTGGTTTTAAAAAGAAGGGTTGTGGTTTTGAAAGAAAAATTTTGGGTTTGAAATAATAGTTCGGTGGTAAAAGAAGTTCTTCATGGCGTAGTCATGTTTGTGGTCTTGACCAAGTCCAGCTTCTTGCTGTCTCGTATGTCCTTGTACAATGGTCGGGCCGTCAGGCCTTTCCAAGTTTTCATTCTTCTAGTTTTTAGGATGTGTGATCCTGTAGTTGCTTCATCACAGTCACGGTACTTACTAAGTACTTGTGGTGTGTTAGGGTTCCTCTACATTCCTGTTCTTACTGCACTTGCCGTGGCAAGTGCGCGGTACTGGTGGTTTTTGGGTAATCCTATACCGAACACGGTATGGTTTCCACTCGTATTTGATAGTCTTGTTGACTCTTCCCTTGATCTTATTGATCTATGTTTGGGGTACTCGATCCTTTAAGTAGTTTCTCAGTGATCTGGACATGGTTGTCGTAGATCTGGGTACCTCTCCAATCCTTGGAGATCCTTATTTATTTGGTTTTGTGTTTTTCCTTGTTGCTTGTTCCCACATGTTTACTGTGGTTATTGAGCCTGGTTTTTAGGCACTACTCCTGTAGTCCTGTCAGCTTATATCTCGTGAATGTTCATGTAGCTGTCTGAGCTATGATGGTCAGGTACTATAACCTCTTTGGCGTAGTAGTTTTGGAGTTATCCACTCCCGACTATGTCCTTAGTCCGTTAGTATACCGTTGACGGTGCCATTTAGCTATTACTGTCCCGAGACTTGTGTCTCGGATTTTGTTATAGTTCCTTTTTCCGCTCTATTGCACGCTTAGTGCTTCTTTTCCTGCTGCCGGTTGACTAGCCAAGTGTCGCGACTGCTAAGCATGTCGCCCCATGCTGTTGTAAGTTGTAGTCTCCTTATGGTTGGAGTGCTCATTCAACCGCTGTTAGATGCGGGTATCGTTGTTCGACCGGGAACCATCTCCGGGACCCTCATTTCTTGGAATCTACTACCTGTCAGGTTCTTGCGTACCGTACGGTGGTTTCACGACTGCCAGATCGGGTTTTCCCGAGTATGAGAGGACTTTCCTTCTCTCTAGCGTTCTTTCCAAAGTTATACAATGGGGTTTTGCGGTGGGCGGTCTGGTATTGTAGGTATCCGTTACACACCGGGAGTTCCTAACTAGCATATCTCTATGCTAACACTCAGCCCTTAGCCCTAAGCTTCTACTTCCTAACTCGGTATTCCTAAACTCGGTATTTCCAGTCATCAGAGTGATACTTCCGCTCTGATACCACTTTTTGAAACACCCCTACCGCTAGTACGTCATTACCGTCCATCTCCTATACATCCATACTCACGCAGCGGATACATACTTACGCAACGGCGGGTGATACAATGCCGTTAGCCACCCACGTGACTAACAAGGCTACTACTACATACAACATCGGTCCGATGGACCGGAATATCCGAGTGCTACACAAATACATTCCTTACTACAATTACAACCGGGTACTACAACTTCCCATTCAACACAATACTCCATTACAATACCATACAATACAAAACAACATACCGAGTTACTAAGTTTCAAATACAATTACATGCTTCTTCCAAGTTCATACGTCTCATTAAGAGTCTACATCTACCCATTCCTCACCACTACATAATTCCAATACTTATGGTGTACCCCTTGGTACACTTCTACATCAAGGCTACAAGCCTTATACTACACACTACTATCTACAATTCCTTCTGAGCTAACCAAACTTAGTTGTCGGTCTCTTACTATGATCATGTCCGCTTCAGGTACCTGCCACACTAAAACGTTGCCCCTAGGGGCTCAGCTTTCGCTGCATGTGACTTCCGCATACCCGCGTACTACTAGCGAGGGTACGCCGACCACTTGGTCGAATACATGCAGTTCATTTTATTCATACATACATGCATACATGCTTTCATTCATCATACTACATTACAACACAGGTATACATACACACACAACAGTTCAATACATACAAGGAAGACCAAACAAGTCAACCATACTTACTTACCTTCTTCTGAAATACACATACACAATACATACACATTACATACTCAATACGCATACATGTTTGCTCCATTTGTCCACCCGGGTTAATCGGTGGAGATTACTCTTTTACTCTGGTCAATGACTTACACCAGCCAAGACCATTACTCATACAATACTTTACTTTACTTACTACTTACTCAAGTCAGTTGTCGGGACCTCCGGCCCGGGGACACTCTGTCCCCCACCGGGATTTACTTGGTTCACTAATCCAGATGCTACCCATTTAAGGGGTTTGGGCCGTGACAGTTTAAGAACCAGGAATCGGATCCAACCTCTTGTGTCTCCTCATCCTCACGCGTGGCCGAAATATATCGGACTTCTACTCATTCCAATTTACTCAATATTACGTTAGAGTTAGGTAGTTAGGAATTAGTAGAAGTCACACATCCAAGCCACACAAACAATTCAATACTCCATACACATACATACTAGATACAATATAATACACAAGTAACTACAAAGTACAAATACACTTCATCTTATTCATCTATTTCATGAATTATACAAACTAGTGTTCAAGACGATATATATCAAGAACACTTAAAACAAGCACAAGTAAGTGCAATAAAATCTGATTCATGCATTTATCTTATTTAGGTGATCAAATAAGCACACAAATCAGGGTAACCAGGTTAGGATACAGAGCATGAAAAATCATACCTTTCACCAGTTGATTTACTTTATCGGGTGTTCCCTTGTTCCTTAGTTCACACTTGTTCCTCGAATCTTACTCTCGAATCAATGACTACATGCCAAATGATTCTATTAATACTAAGCATTACAATACATACATAATTACTACTCCCCGTACTTACCCCATTATCCCGTTATTCTGGTTTAACTTAATGTTCTTGTACTCACTACTTTCTTAACTAGTTTTCTTACTCACATGTGTATTTCCTTACCATTTCATCCATTAATGATGTACTACTACATATACATATACATATATGTTAAGCATGTATTATATATACCTATGATTATTGTAAATCATTCTTTTTTACTCGACCCGACCTTACCCAGGGTCGGACCCAAGGTCGGTCGAAGTCGGTAAGTTAATACACTGGAAAATTCAGGCCCGACCGACCTTGCAAGTCCGGTCCCAAGGTCGGTCCATTCCAGTGGGTTACATTACAGGAAATTTTTAGGCGACCGACCTTGCAAGTCCGGTCCCCAAGTCGGTCCATTCCAGTAGGTTACATTACAGAAAATTTTAGGCCGACCGACCTTGCAAGTCCGGTCCCAAGGTCGGTCCATTCCAGTAGGTTACATTACGGGAAAATTTTTAGACCGCCGACCTTGCAGTCCGGTCCCAATGTCGGTCCATTCCAGTAGACTTTCCCGTCTTTGTATTTTAAGGCTCGACCGACCTTGCAAGTTCGGTCCCAAGGTCTCCGGCCCAGTATTTCAGTTTTAAAATCTGTTTTCATCCTATACTTTGCCCATTGTTTCCCCAATCGTTCTACATGTATCCCCACATGTTTTTAACACTACTTAGGCCCTCAAAATTGCCTTAGGTCCATCCACCCTTCATTACTCATTCCTCAAATCAACTTACACACATTTTCCTCCTCACTCTTTTCAACACATGCACAGTTTTTGTTTCTCTTATGCTACATATTTCTAACCCAACTTCCACCATCCATACTTCACCTCTACCAATGTCACTCTAGCATCCCAAATACATTATCTTACCATTCTAACACCCTTCCAAACAAATACACTATCTACACCCAGTCCAACACCCATTTCACCCCCATCTTGCACACTAAATTTTTTCCTAGTTTCCTCCAATGCAATTCAACACTTCTTTGCTACAAATTTTATATCCTTCATTCATACTTCCCATACTACAATTACCACTCCATGGTTACTAAACATGTTTACTAAACCCAATACATACTTGGTTCTCCCATTCACCATCATCCATAAATACACATTTCCTACTGAAATTTTGCCATAGTTTACCTACAATTCTTACTGTCCACATATGTCCATTATCACCAAAATCATTCCTATCCTAGCCACACCCATACAAGGGTCCTACCAGCATCAAAACCATATCTCAATACTCATACTCCTCAATACAATACCAACACACATACACAATTTTTTGGCCCTAAGGTCTACAATTCAAATACTAGCTCAAAATACTCAAACTTCCATAACTACAAATACTAATACCATATTTTGGGTTTCTTTATTTAGCTTTTAACCCATTCCCATTACTCTAATGCTTTAAATTTAACATTAAGAAGGGCTCTTACCTTGAGCTTATATTTCCTCCTTTCTTTTCCAATTCTTCTCCTTCTCTCTTTCTTTGCACAAATCGTCACATGGGGAATGAGTTGCCAAACTCCATTCCCACCACCCAATGCACCACAAAACAAGTGCATTAACATACTAACCCTTATATTAATGCTAGTTTCATTGAAATGCTTAAAAAGATTTCCAGGGTTTACCTTTGGAGTGTTTTTAGGAGGGGTTTTAGCCCTTGGTTCAAGAAGTGATTCCCCACCATTGCAAGGTTGAATGAATGCTCGAAAGAGGGAGAAAATAGAGCATTACAAGAGGGGTAAAAATCGTTACAAAGGAAGGTGGAGAAAACAAGAGCTTTTCATGTAGATTTTTACCTTAATGGAGAGAGGAGACTCTAAGCTACCCATTGGTGCTATTTCCTCTTTGAATGGGGAAACCCCATGGAGATTAACTTCTTCATTTTTTGGATTTTGAAAAGAGAGAAGTGTAGAGGATGATGATGGGAGTAAGAATATGTAATTATTTTTTACATTTGGAGCTCATATGGAGGTAGAGCATGGAGAAGAAGAGGGGCTGCCATTGGTGTTGTTGTGGGGAGCTCAAAATCGCCAGCCCCATGGGGAAAGAGAGAAATCGGTGGGGAAGAAAGGGGGAAGGAGAGAGTGAGTGAAATGAGAGGTGAGAGAAAAAAGGTGAGGGCTTTTGTCTTTATTTACTTTTTGTTTTTTGACCCATCATTTATTTAGCTAGTATGTGTGTGTGAGAGGGGGATAATTAGCTTATTAAAACCGGCCCCTCACATTACTACTAGTTGGAGCGTTTTTCGTCTTTTACAGAAAACGCTCGTTATTTTACCCGGTTTTGGTACTATTCACTAACCGGGTCCGTTTTCCGGAATTTTCTCGTTTCTTCTTAAATTTTATTGGTTATTAAGCTTCCATTATATGCTTAATTATTGTTATTTAATGATTTATATTTTTAACGGGTTCGTTTGACCACTCAAAATCACGTTTTTGGGTTTTCTCGAAAAACATGCGCTAAAGCTCTATTAGCGTTTTAATACATTATTTGGATCCGTTTTCTTCGGGAGTTGTTCCCATATTTATTTAGGCCTTATTAAGCATTTAGATCCATATAACGCTAACCGAGTCTCATACCTCCTATGGTTATTTAACGCTTGTTTAGCGTTTTTCGCTTTTTAAGCGTTTCTTTATTTCTTTTGGATTTATTTTTCCTTACCAATATTACTTAGGCACCATTAGGCCTTAAATCGTACTAGAATAATTTTAATCCCTATATTTAAGTTTCGGGGTATTTCACCCCACAGTCACATATTCAACACATTACATTAGTGTACAGTTTGGCAGGTTACAATATTTATCATTCACAAGGCCAGATCTAACATTTGTCGTCAATCAGATGTGTAAACACATGCATTAGCCAAAAGAAGTCCATTGGAAAGCGGTTAAAATAATTTCATAATACCTTAACTCACAACTTGGGCCTTTTTCTTCTCCCGCTCTCCAACTAGTCCTCTCCAGGTCTTCACTGATGCGCATTGGGCTGGAATATTACTGATCGACATTCCACTTCTAGTAACCCTGTGTTCCTTCGTCTCCATCTAGTTTCATGGATCTCACAAAAATAAACAAATGTATTTCACTCCAGCATTGAGGTGGAATACAAAGCCTTAGTGTTTGGTGTAGGCGGAGGTAATTTGGCTCCCGCAACTAATGGTGGAGCTAGTGTCAAACTCAAGTACCCCCGACTCTATTTTGTGATAACCTTGGAGCTTGTCAAATCCAATCTTTCACAGTAGAGTAAAACATTTAGATTTGGATTTCCATTTCTTGAGGGAACGTATTAAGAATGGATCATCTGTCGCACATCTTTCTTCCTTAGAGCAACCAATCGATTTCTTAACCAAAACTCTTAGGAAAACTCTCTATCAGAAATTTTGGTCAATGCTCCCTTTGACAGGGTGCTTTGACTCGAGGGAAACTACAAGTGTAACTGGATTTGTCGATCAAGTCTAGGCCCAATTTCTCTTAGTTGTCTGTATCTCTGTTTTCAGTGTTGGGCTTTTGGGCTCTATATGTTAGTAAGACCATTATGCACAAATCACTTGTAATCAGAATACATTGGTCCTCAATATAAAGAGGACTGATCTATCAATACGACACTCGGACAAATTCATTTTCAGTATTAAAACCCTACTGTTTACGACTCCTTGTGTTCCATAATACATGCAAGTGTACTGTCTTTGGTTATCATAATGCACGGTCCATAGATATTTTACTAGTAACGACAAGTTCATCTCATAATCATATTCGTTGTCCTTCTTCATTACGTGTACAAATATAACAATGAACACATTTTCACCTCCTTGAATTTCCATCGTTTTTCCAAAAGAACCCAGATTTATAGTTTTATCATAAATCATACTGCAAATTAGAGAAGAGGCTTCAATTGCCAAACCCTTACTCATATTATCATATTTCATTTTCCCTTATATGAGTCACCAATATTCCGGGCAAATCATATTTAGGGGGCGTTTGTTTTCAAACGGTGGAAACGTAATGGAATCAGGAAAGAGAATGGAGAGGAATGGAAAAGAATTCCCTTCAATTTTCCTGATTGTTTGTTTGAGCTGGGGGAAATGAAATAAATACCCAGTCAACGGCCACCGATCAATGGTCAACGGCTTCTGAATGCCGCTCAACAGTCATTAATTGTCAGTCAACATTCACCGGGCACCGGTCAATGGTCATTAGTCACCGGTCAATGGTCATATTTCACACCGATCAAAGTGTACTAATGAAATAATCTCTTTCCCTAGTATGGGGGGAAATCAAGATAGAGGATTTTGGGGTAATCCCATTCCTGACAACAAAAAAAACTGACAAAACAAACAGCAGGAAAGGGAATCATTCATGATTACCCAAACAAACGCCCCCTTATTCTTTTTTTAATCAAACTCCCGATGCCCCAACCCAAGACGCACTTATGGATCTCACATGGTGGACAGTAAGATCTTACAAGTGTACTCTACCAAAGCTCTAACTCCTTCCACTACCCTTTTCAAGACTTAAATCTGTTTCATTCCCTCCTTTCACTTCTCTTTAGTTCTCTTGTTCACCATCCGCGTCCACCCCTTCAGTCTAATAACCAGCTATATCCAATCAGTGAAAGTTATTGCTCCTTCATTGGTCTTCCCCCGGCAAGAGTAATGTAACTATGGTTAAGATCGATCACTTCAATTTACTTTACCATTGCGTTGAACTATATTTACATAATTGATGCACCGCGCAAAGTACACCCAAATGTATAATCAACATGCTCATTCTCACCTTCATGTTATGGCTGCATCGGTGGTTGTTTTTCAAGTCATCCTCTTAATTATATTGAGCCCATAAAAAAGTGAAAATGTCGATAAGTTCACCACAAATTCGTATGTATGGGTCAGGCTAGTGACCTTGTAGTTGTAGTAGAACAATCGGAGAAAGTTCTTAAAAAACCAAAAAAGAGTTGAGGCCGCCCATCTCACATGGCAGACCATGCCATACAGAATGTCATAACAGCTTTGCATTTCCAAAAAATTGGCGTATACAGGTCTCGAACCTGTGACCTTCGCGTTAATAGCACGACGCTCTAACCAACTGAGCTAATAGGCCTTTGATGCCAAATTTCTTGTTAAGATTATTTTAATTATCATGAGCGAAAAGTACTTAACCACTGACATGGATATGAATGATGTTGTCCCTGCATCTGGACAAATTTTTTTTTATATATAATTTGGGCATAAAGCCATATTATTAGAATAAGTCTGGAACCAGGGGATAGGAACTTGGGTCTCGTTTAAACCTCCCTAGGTAAACCCAGTGAAAAAAAACTTAAGGAGGAGTCTGACAAATATTTAATAGTAGCACTGTGTATCTTATCGTGTTTTAATGACCAAAGCTACCGGTACAACATCTATGGTCGATTAACAAACTTGGAGGTAATGGGGATGATTCAAAGCTGAACAAGTGCTTGCACCTTATTTTGCTGACGATGCAATACTGGCAATAACGTGTTCTTAAACACGACCACATTAAGCTACAACAATAATAACCTATCCTAATACATTTACATTGTCCCAAATTAGTTTACTATCATCAAATTTGCTTGAGCTTGCTATTTTTACACCTTGACAACCAAATTCTGAGATATGAAAATGCATAAATAACAAGAGAGCCCAAAAGTTAGATCACAAGCTGCCATTAAGCTTCAATAACTCAGTAGCTTGCGTCGTCAGACGTATAACAAGAACGACACCGAGGTCATAACTTTGCTTGTTCCAGGAAACCTTCTCCAATTGTAAGGAACTTAACCTAACTATCTGTACTTGATGATTGAAACAACACTTCTTTGTGATCAAAGCAGATCTTCTGCTCCAATTAACTCATTAACTTCACTCTCGTTTATCGCTCCCTTTCTCAGTCTGTTATACTGTCTCATACTCATACATACTCTATTGTATAAAATTATAAATCAATTGAATAAGTATGTAAGGTCAGCTTGACTTAAAAACATTTTTTATATAAAACCCACTCCTAACTACTATAGAATGAATCTGCTTAAAAAAGTTGTTTTTTTTAAAAAAACAATCAGAAGTATCATAAGTCATATGGGTGAATTGATATTTCACGGAGGAAAAAGCGGAAGACGCGAAAATAATGTAGTCACATTTGTCAAAATGGAATCTACGTCTATTCTACATCTATTTCAAAATCTATTATTAGGCACAAAGTAGGATATTATCTCGAAATGCTATTCAGACCTTATAATATATCTTTGAGATACCTATGAATTCAGGTTCCACGATATAGATTGTGCTGATTTGTATGTGAGTCCTACAATTCCCCCAATCTTCACCTCCCTCTTTCTTTCATCACTTCCTAAAATAGGCTTTAGTACATAGGAAAATGTGTGGATGTCATTAATCTTGATCTAATAGTGCATTACCTATATTCCGAATTCAAGCCATGATTTAAATCAAGCAATAATACTAGTGACTCAGAATACAGCTTCAGAACACGCTTTTATTTGTCATGTAATTACCCAGATATCATCTTTTTGAGCGTGGGGACGGGGGAGCATGAGTGTGGGGAACGGGGGGCAATCAGACACTTAACTTGTCGCCTATCACGAATGACCGGCGCCCAGTGCACAACCATCAGATAGCAGTTTTCTAACCTGAAATTCATGCATTCATTATAATGACAAAAACTGCGGATTCGAACGAAACTTGAAGCTGACGGTAAATGGTCTCTCCATCTCCATGTCTGGTTTAATAAGTCAAAATTTGCACACTGAAGAAGAGCTACCTTTGGCAATGATACAATATTGTAGTGTTGAAGATGAGTCAACTATAACGATATGTATCATAGTCCTAATTATAGACATAGGAAGGAAGTCCAAAACTTAGATTTTTTTTCAGGAGATCTGCTTTAAGATTGCCTATTCTCTTGTCCAGCCAACCAAATTTCACTTATCCCCATTTACTCCCATTGATGTCAGATGCTCCAAAAACGGTACAATAACTTGAAACAGTTGCACTTGACGTAGACGAGAGTCTTCAGATATATCCAAAGCATTGGAGAACAATGAAAACGGCGCCATGGATGTCACTTTGCTGGTTCCAGAGAAATTTTCTTCAGCTGCAAGGAACCTATCATTTCTTGATGTCCGAAAAACTTCCTTGTAATCAGACCAAGTCTTCTGTGCCAGTTAACTTATCAAACTCACTCTGATCTATGACACCCTTCTTCAGCTTCTTAAGAAGCCTGTAGTCTCGTTCCAACTCCTCTTCATCTTCCTTTGTCTGTGCAGCTCGTCTCTGCTTGGCGTTCTTCTTTGCATCTGGAGGATTTCGTTCCCTCTTCGGCTTCTGCGTTGCCATTTTTTGCTCTTTCTCTAGTTTCCTGACTTGCAAGTTCTTCTTCCTTTGCTTCTCCCGAGATTTATCCCTAACAAGATAAAAGTTCCTCAGAGCCGTGACTCATTAAAAAGGATTGCCAAGGATGGGAAGATGATGGAACAGGATAGAAGAAGAAATCTTACTTGAATTTGATGTCAACCAATTTGATATCTGCTACAGGGGTGAAGCCTTCAGTAGACAGAGAGTGGTGCTTTACCTCTTTCATAGCGGGGAGTTGCAATAACCCATAACCCATTGCCAGCTTCCCAACCTCCAGTTCTTTCCATCTGTCAGAAATTTCATATGGGCAATTTTTAGAGTATTGGCCCAGCGAAGAAGAGATCGACTGAGGGCACATTTTCTAGAAAGATCAACGAATGTACAAATCACATGCCTGAATATGAAGGAGCAGTGATGCTCCTTGTATGCACGAACGAATGAGACAAAAGCCTTTAGCCCCTTCTCCATTACAATCATCGCGGTCCTTTATTGCAGCTGATCGTATCTGAGACCCCACCCCCAAAAAAAAAGAAAAGAAAAGCAAGAGACCACTCAATTGATTGAAGAATGAAGTTGATATTTATAGCATAAAATCATCCCCTCTTTACATCTAACGAATGATTTTTTAAACACAATCCTAACCTGAGGTACTATATCCACGGCATCATCTGAGCATGTCCTTTCTTGAAGTGGGACCCTTCTAATATTCAGAAATTCAATATAAGTGTCCTCCTATATAAGCACACATAATACCAATGTTTTAATATCCAAGCAATAAAAGAAGAATCATAGAGTCAAGAACAGCAAAGATAACATACCTTGGGTAACAGGAAGACAATTGAACTACCTTGTCGGCCCATGCGAGCGGTTCGCCCAACTCTATGAATGAATACATTAGGATCTTGAGGTGGGTCATACTGAAACATTGAGAGCCCCGTCATAAACCAAACTACTTTTTGAGATGCCACCACTATGAATAATACAATCAACATTCTGAATATTGCTCCAACCAAAGAGGATAATCTCACAGCATTGCCTCCTCGGAGTAGAACATTCAACAAGAGCCAATGATAAGATCAGGTATAACAAACCTACCTGCAGAATGCAATCAACCCCAGGTATGTCTAGCCCCCGAGCAGCAACATCGGTGCAAAGAAGAGCACCACTTGAAAGAGACGTGAAGCTTGCTAGTGCTTTCTCTCTAGCAGTCTAGGTGCAAAAATAAGTACAGTTTAGATAAAAACCTGTAGAGCATTAGAATACAGAGTAGAGTGCCTTACCTTTTATTTCAACCAATGTTCTTGCACTATTATGCATCAGTGGTGGAACACAAGATAGGAAGTAGACACAGATGAAATTCATGGACTTACCTGTTTCATCTTCCCATGCAAAGCTACCAATGAAAATCCCATCAAAAGTGACAGTTGAGGAAGTACCAGACCCCAGTAATCAACACATGCGCAAGTCATAAAGTAGCTGCAATGTACGTAGAAATTACTAGTGTTGACTGTCATCAGCACAAACCTAGTCAACATTAATTATACATGTTTTAAAGCTTGAGAAAATTACTGACGGCCCCCTTGAGTTTTGGGTAATTACAATTTACCATTGAAGTTTGCATAATTACTTTAAACCACCTTGAGTTTATCACTTCATTGACTTCTAACCCCCGGAATGTAACTCTGTTACGGAGACGTTTATAATTGCTGACTTGTTTATCCTAGCTTGCCACGGTGGAAATAAACATGCTGACTGTAATATCCCACTCCTGTTTTCCTAAACCCTAATCCCAAATCGTGAAATCTGTCCTTTTTTCTCTAAGTTTTTCTCTCTCCACACTACTGCGCACGTTTCTTTCGTTTCACTCACACCCGATGCTCATATGTCGATAGCCATAATCATACTACCCACCACGTTGAAGATCATCGCCAGACTGTTACGCTAGAGCAACAACAATGGAGGTAGATTTTAATCAAATATGTAATCTCTGCATTTTCTTGTATCAAATTCCCAAATTGCACTGCGCTCTACTTTTCTAACTTCTTCTGTTCGTATGTATAAAAGAAGCCATCAAGGTTTCAAATCCCAAATCACACTGCGCTCTGCTTTCCTAATCTCTTCCTGTTCGTAGTGTATAAAAGAACAGCGCGTAGATTGTGCGGCTATCCGCACCTATAATGGAGCAGCCCAAATGAGATGGCAGTCCAGTCAGCACAAAAAAGTAGCGGGCAGGATTGTATGCAACAGACCCACCACGTAAGCATAAAGCAAAGCGTGTACTTCTTTCTCATATTCATCAATATTATAGTATATCTTTCTCATTTTAATTAACAGCATGCTATCCGCACCTATCATAGTAGTTGTTCGGGTTGTCTTTTGTTATATTAATTTTAAATTGTTGTAACTTTTAAATATATATCTAAAATAAAAAAATTACACCAATGTTCATCTAAATTCAAGCTCTTCAAAATAAGACTAAACATGAATATGTTTTGACAAATTTAAAAATTTATTTTAATTTACATGTATACATTTACACATATCAACAAGACTTATGATTCACCGTACAAACTTAAAATACATCACAAAATAATAATAATACACCAAAAACAATAATGATTCAATATTTGTTTATGAGTTGGTATATCAAGAAAAAATATGATTTTCATATAAAGCTTAAATTGCAACATACAAATAATAATAACACACACATAAAATAATTATAGTACATCATAAAATGATAATAATATAACATAAAACAATAAGGATTCACCACTTGTTAGTTAATAAATCATAATATCAATTTTAATGAATCATGATATTAAAGTTAATGAATCATATCTTCATTTAGTGTATCATCGCAAACATATAAAAAAAAAAAATTTAAACAATAATGCACAAACAACAATATGGCATGTACGAAAATATATGATTCGCCATAGAAGGTTTAAAATACACCATACAACAATAATAATACACTACAAAAAAATAATGATTTTTTATCGGTTCCAAAGTTGATATCTAATTCACTACTTATTAATTAATGAATCATAATATCAATTTTAATGAATCATAATATCAAATTTAATGAATCATATCATTTTAGTGTATCAATATCATATAAAAATAAAAAAATTAAACAATAATATAATACAAAATAATATTTGCTATGTATGAAAAGTACATGATTCACCATATCTTGTTTAAAATACACCATACAATAATAATACACTACAAAACAATAATGATTTTTTATCGGTTTGGAAATTTTTAATCTAATTCACCACTTATTAGTTAATGAATGATAATATCAACTTTAATGAATCATAATATCAAAATTAATGAATCATATTATCATTTTAGTGTATCATCATACACATGTAAAAAATAATTTTTTTTAAAAGTTGTCAAAACATATCCATGACTGGTCTTGTTTTGAAGAGCTTGAATTTAGATGAACAATGGTATAATTTTCTTTCATTTTGGACTTATATATTAAAAGTTATAACCATTTAATGTTAATATAAATTTTTTTATCACCTCATATGCCACATCAACTGTCCAGTCAACATGTGACTGGACTGTCACGTAAGTATTCCGTGCAATAGTTGGTGCACCCAGACCGCGCTCTGCTTTCCTAATCTCTCCTGTTCGTAGTGTATAAAAGAGTGGAAATAAACATGCTGACCAATTGGAAGAAAGCGCCGTTTGTCTCTTCATACAAGGATTTCAGTGTAGAAGCCTGTAAGTGGAAGGATCCATACCCCGAATGCGTCTCCACTACCGAGAAGAACTGGTGGGATCAGTATCCGGCGTGGCATCTCTCTGATTCGCAGAAGCTTGATTACGCTTGGGTTCAGCGGAACTGGGTTGTCTACGATTACTGTCAGGATGCTGAGAGATACAAATCTCCGCCTGAGGAATGTTCTCTCAGCCCTTGGGATTAATGAATCGTTTCCGATTTTGTTATCCTCCTCTTCTGCTGTTCTTTGAACTTTCTTCTTGCTCTTTTTCTGCTTTCTTTTTTTTTCTTCCAATTGGATTATATTCTTTACATATAGAAATGTCTAATATCATTTTTTATAAACGTCATCAAATTATAAACGTCTCCGTAACGGAGTTACATTCCGGGGGCTAGAAGTCAATGAACCGATAAACTCAGGGTGGTTTAAAGTAATTATGCAAACGTCAAGGGGGTAAATTGTAATTACCCAAAACCTCAAGGGGACTGTCAGTAATTTTCTCTTAAAGCTTACATGATCATCTTTTTGGACTTGTTCTTGAGAAGAAAGTCCACAAGCTGTGAGGACTTTTTATCCGCTTCACATTCCATATACTGCAAAAGGTGAGGAACAGAGAGGAGAGTAGAAGTTATCATGCAGGATTAAAACATAACTGGACCAGACAGGTAATCTATCATGGTAGTGACTTATATACCGTAATCCACGATGGTAAGTCAATATGAATAAAAAAACTCAATGAGTTTGCGTACCTCGAGATGAAGACCTGAAGGAGTCTTCGAAGAGGAAACTTCTGAAGATAAAGAATTAAGCAATGGTTTTCTTTGGGCTTGGACTTCAACCCTCACAGGATTTCTCAATCCCGCCTTAGCAAGCTCCTCCACTGCCTCGGTCTGTGTAGCGGAAAATAGACCAGTTCGACGGATCTTTGGCAAGCGAGTTATTATTGAATTAATTTGCTTTTGAAAACCCATGTCCAATAGCCTGTCAGCCTCATCCAAGATTAGTACCTGCTCCAGCCAAAAGAGAGAGACTGCTTCAAAAGTGGAGAGAGGAAAAAAGATATTCAAAAAACCGTCTTCTCCTTCCCCAGTGGGATAAAAAAGAATCAGTTTACTGCACTTACAATCACACAAAGTACTACAGAAGACATACAACCAACTTGAATGATATGCTGTTTCAGTTTGAAACGTATCCTAATGACAGGGGAACTGTAACTACGTTATAAGAAAGTACCAATGTAATGGGAGGATTGAAGGGCAGCAGTGGGAAGGGAAGTGAACGATAAAGGTGTTCTAATCATTGACACAGCGTTCACCACCTAGACCTATCACCACTTTCGAGATTTTCAGTAAACAGAGGATGTCTTACCTATTGAGGCCTATTTCACAAATGGATCATGACCACACTTGCTAATATATACAAATCTCTATGCCCAACGCAGACAGTTTCATGGTATAAAACCTTAAGAATGCAAGGTAGAGAAAGCAAAATAAGTTCATTATAAAGATAAAGAGAGGATGAATGAGTGTGAATACTGTTGACAAAGACAATTCTCAGACCCTCCAGTTACATCTTAAGTCTTGTTGACTGGCATCTCATATATATCAGTAGGTGGAACATATCGCAGTGAGAAAAAAATGCTGAAATGCCCATTTGAGCATTACATAACTTAAAATATCTTTATATAATATATGTATAGCTTCTATTGTGTCATAAGCCTCTTGGAAGTTAAATTGAATCTATTTTAAAGGACAGGAGTTCAGCACTTGTAATCCATCCTCAGTTGTAATACTGATGTACTAAAGATAGGGTCTGTTTGATGCCAGCTGCCGGCGTAGCTGTCAGCTGTCAAAAGGTTTAAAGTAGAGGAGAAAACGTGGGACCCAATTGTCAACTGCTGAATTTCAGCTGTTAGATGCTAAAATAAATAAAGTAGAGGAGAAAAATGGAAAAGCGTTTGCAAAAGTTGGCAGTTGTAGCTGCCAAAATGAATAAAGTACAGAAGAAAAAGTGGGAAAGCTAGCAGCTATCGGGGTTGGATCATCAAAGGGACCCAATATTGATGATCTAACTTCTTCACCACAAAAGAGTGAAGGATGGTAGCATTTTCAATCTTTATTTGTATTCTAATATTCAAGAATTTCACCTCCCTCTCCTACTTTTACAATATAGAGATGGTAAACCACCAAGGTTGGGAACATGAAAATCACGATAGACTAGGAGTACAGGCAGTAGCATAAATGCTGAATCTAGTGCCTTGTAAATAGATTCAATTTAATTAATATGCAATGGATCAAGAGGCATACAATGCAATGCAAGCTACATATATTAACAGAAATTAAGTAATGTACAATTTAATAAGCATTCTCAGATTCTCAATGTGAATTCTTCCACTCACATTTGTTGAGACTAGGAAATACAAAAAACTGTAACCTAAAAATAAATGAGGATTAAACTGCCTCCATTTTCAGTTCTCACACTACTTCGTCCTCACCTCTCACTTTTCCTGAAGAAGTTTTTATAGCTCTCGTCTTTCAAATTAAATGTTCTTAATATATGATATCATCCCCTTCCTATGGACGACCAATATAAGTCAGTGATTGTGGTCTTTCATACAATCTGAATCGATACGAATGAGAGATCATATACAACTCCTCTGTCTATTTCCTAAATCCATCAGCCAAAATAGAATAGATCGATCTCTTCTTCAATGCTTTGCTGCCTATCCCGTTTGTTATCACGAGCATTATATACACATACCCAGGTTAGAATATTCAGTTTGAACTCACCTCAAGGCTTCTAAAATCCAACATATCCACCCGATCCATGATATCATAAAGCCTTCCAGGGGTACCAATCAACAAATTGGCACCTTCTTCCTCTATCCTCTTCACATCACCTTTCACGTCTACTCCTCCAACAAGAAGCAGAGATTTCACATTCGGTAGCGTGGAAACGAAAGGCTGAGCCACACTGTGTATTTGAGAAGATAGCTCCCTCGTGGGAGAGATAACAATCCCCAGCACCTAAAGAAACATGACAGCCGAGCAGAATCAGAAACGCTATCCAATATCTGGAGCCAAGTTCGTTCAATAGAAAGGAGAACACACATGCATGAATCGCATTCGACAAGCTAAAATACGCTGCCGGTAAAAGACCATTGGACAAGAAACTAACTAGAAATAATTTTACCCACTTTCCTAAACATACTGGAACGATAAAATTCGCTGACGCGTCATATCAATCAATTTGTGCTCAAGATAAAAAGAGAGACTACTTGGTGAGGTTTGGGTGGGGAAGACAACCGGCGAAGAATCTCGACAGCTGGAACGACAAAAGCTAGGGTCTTTCCAGAGCCGGTGGCGGCATCTACGGCCACATCCTTGTAGCTGCAGAGTAGAGGGATGGTAGCGGCTTGAACTCAGGGGCGGACCCAGAGATTAAATATTATGGGGTCACTGACAAATAGAAATTTGTATAGTTAAAATTTTATGACATTTGTGAGGTCACTAAGACATAAAATATCTACTATTTTATAAAAAAATACATTAAAACTTACTATTAGTTAAATTTTTATCACATTTATGGGGTCACTAAGATATAAAATATCTACTATTTTATAAAAAAATACATTAAAACTTACTATATTAAATTTTTTTTACAAAAGCTATGGGGTCACGTGACCCCACGAGACCCCTATTGGGTCCGCCCCTGCTTGAACTGGCGTGCAAAAGTTGAAGCCACCATTACTGAGGGCTTCGAGGACTGGCTCTGATAGCTCTGGTTTCAGGTCGGAGAATTTAGTGGCCGTCAGCGCCCGGTTAGGATCGTCGGCGACATTAGCAGGTTCCATTAGAACTTTGAAGCCGGCTTCGCCCTAGTTCCGCCCGGTACTGTTCAGTTATGTTCTTAAAACTTAGCGGGGATTTCAGAAGGAAAGTTACCGTCCGACCCATAATACGTAAAAGAATGGCGCTTATTTACATCATACATTTTCTATTTTGATTTATTATATCTTTAAAAAAATTAATAAATTGTCATCTTAAAGATATGTATTGTATTTAGAAGACAAATTGCTTACATTGTTTTTCTATGTATGTATTTTTAAGATTTATTTGTAACGAAGTGTTTGTCTAAGAACTTACTAGTGGGTAAACAGTAATTAAATTGTGATTAACTAAACACTTATCAATCTTGTCTTCCACTGGAAGTTACAATGTTAGCTATGACTCCTCTAAGTTTTATAAGAAAATATTAATTCATTAGTTTAATTAATATATTCAAACTTCTTAACTCGTTTTATCTCTAATTTTTCAATTGTTATCCGACTTACTTTCTACTTTCTGTAACTTCTTCTTTTTTTTAATATCTCTTTAACTTCTTCTTTATGAAGTGTCATTTATGGTTTACTTAAGTCAACTATGAGTTGCTGATTTAAGTACCTATTGTTTCTAGGTGTTTTCAATAGTGTTCTATTTTAAGCTATAACTGTGAAGATACATATTATCATACTATCGTTTATCTGCGTTATATTTTCTCTATTCAATAAGGTTGTTATTTGTTATCAGTAGTAGTTACTTAAACGCTGCGCTTCTATGCCAGTGGTTTCATTCCTTTCTGTTAGCTACTATAAGTAGCTCTATTTTCTCAGATCTGAATCATAATAAGAAATACGAAGCTCCATTCATCGTTTCTTTCTGTTATCTTTTCCTGCTCTCTTCTGTCGTTCTCTGCATATCTTCACATGGTATCAGAGCAATGCGTGAGGATAGACAGTTGAATTGATCAGAATAAACTCATAAGGTGGAGCCGAAATCGATAACTTCTGCTAGATCGTTTGAAATGGAATCCGAAACTCCTACTAAAACTTTGGAGCAGTTGCTGGAGTCTTTGACGGGATCGAGAACGAAGGAAGTAGAGCCTTCAGATCCTCTATATGTGCATACCTCAGATCATCCAGGTATGATTATTGCTTCCAAATTTGACGGTGGAATCGGTTTCCAAACGTGGAAGCGAACAGTACGGATGGCATTGATAGCTAAAAATAAGATAGGCATGATAGACGGTACGATTGAGATGCCTACAGACGACGAGGTTAGACTTCGAGCTTGGAAACGCTGTAACGGTTTGGTCATGTCGTGGATTTTGAATGCACTGGATAAAAGTCTCTGTGAAAGTCTAGTTTATAGCACCACGGCGAAACAAGTGTGGGATGGATTGCTAGCTAGGTTCGATCAGATAGACGGGACACGAAGGTTCAATTTGAAAAAGGAGCTTTGTGACCTAGATCAAGGAACTGATAGCGTGAATGTTTATTTCACGAAGTTTAAGAAAATCTGGGATGAGTTAAGCTCTGTAATTGATCTGGTTTGTTGTGATTGCAGTAAATCAGAAAAGATGAAGAAAACACTCGAAGAGGATAAGATGATAGATTTTCTCATGGGATTAAATGAGATGTATATCAATACTAGAGGAAACATCTTGATGATGAAGCCCCTTCCGTCTATGGAGACTGCTTACTCTCTGATTCTTGCGGAGGAGAGACAAAGAGAAAGTAACAAGAAAAGGAGAGGGGAAGGTGAGAATAGCAGTTTCGTTAATATAGCAGACAACCATGGTCCACAGCAACAAATCCGTTGGTAGCAGAATAAAGGAAAAAGAATTAGAGAAACCTGCAATTTTTGTGGAAAACAGGGACACCGTGAGGATAATTGTTTTGCTAAGAATGGTTATCCTAACGGCTGGAAGTTTGGTAAAAACAAAAAGAGCATTGCTAATTCTGTTAACAGTGACAAGGTGGACATGAAAGTTGATCCTTTAAGTCGTGAACAATCTGGTCTGACTTCCAGTCTGCCGCGAGAACAGATAGACTTCTTGATCAATTACTTGCAGAAAATGAATGTTGCGCAGGAAGAGACTCATTCTTGTAATTTTGCAGGTACTGATTTACTTTATAACTATGACTCAGAATGTTTTAGTGTAAAACATAAAGGAAATCAGAGTGGTAAGTGGATTGTTGATACTGGTGCCACTGATCATCTTAGTGGCAACAGAAGTCTGTTCAGAAGAGAAACATTGCTTGGAAAAAATCACAGTGTGTCAATGCCAGATGGAAGGACTCAGTTAATTGAAACAAGAGGAGACATTGTGCTGGGACAGCATCTGGTCTTGAAAGATGCTCTTTTCGTTCCAAGCTTTGAACACAATTTGCTATCTGTTACAAAGTTCACTGATCAGTACCGATGTAGATTGATTTTTGATGATTGCTGGTGTATGTTGCAGGACCAACAATTGAATACTGAAGTTAGAATAGCTCAGCAGATCAATGGTCTTTACATTCTGCGTACAGAGTTGCTGGAGACTTTTCTGCAACAGAAAAAAGATTGAAGAAAAACAAGATAGTTGCAATGTTATTACTGTACATAATGGTCTGTATTGGCACAACAGACTGGGTCATGCATCCTTTACTAAGCTTAAGGAATTAGGTTTAGTTAAAGATGATGATAGTTCTGTTATTTCAGTCTACGATTCTTGTAATAAGGGTAAAGGCCACAGATTGCCCTTTCCCATCTCTCATACCAGAAGTAGTGACTGTTTTGATTTGATTCACGTTGACACATGGGGACCTTGTAGTGAGAAAACTTATGATGGTTATTCATATTTTTTAAGTATTGTGGATGACAGAAGCAGATGTTTGTGGGTGACACTCATGAAGAACAAATCTGAAGCCACAAAACTCATACAGTCCTTTGTTTTAATGGTTGAAACGCAGTTTGCAAAGAGAGTAAAAGTAATAAGATCGGATAATGCGTTTGAATTAGGGACTTCCAAGGAGAATGTTGAATTTTTTGCAAGCAAGGGAATTCTACATCAACGTTCCTGTCCTCATACCCCTCAACAGAATGGTATTGTTGAGAGGAAACATCGTCATATTCTTGAGACTGCAAGGACAGTTTATTTTCACTCAGGAGTTCCCCTCAAATTCTGGGGTGATAGTGTTCTTTTTGCCACTTACATTATCAACAGAATACCATCGGCTGTCCTCAATAAACAAACTCCATTTGAAATTCTTTATCACACTTCTCCTCTTATGATATGCTAAGGACTTTTTGTTGCCTTGCGTATGCTGCTAATGTGAAAAGTCCTAAACAAAAGTTTGAACCTCGATCTTTTAAGTGTGTTTATCTCGGTCCTAGTTCTGTGAGTAAAGGACACAAACTTTGGAGATTGGAAGACAGCAAGATTATTCACAGTCGTGATGTAATCTTCTATGAAGGTGTTTTTCCCTTCAAAGAAAATTCTTTCGATACACACAGTGCAGACTACAGCAGATTTTGTTCCCGTTGTGTTCTCAGATCTCTGATGATGATTATGCACCTAGAAGATTTCTGTTTCCAGGACATAGTAATCATGATCCTGTTAATCAACCAGAGAGAGGAATAATTCCAACAGATACTTCTCTTCTTTCTCCTGCTGAGTCAGATAACAATATCAGTAATGCCATCTACTGAGTTACTGGAGGTTGTTCCGACACAACCCACTGTGCCACATTCGCCAGTTGTTCCTACTTCTTCTGATATGCTTCAGCCAATAGCAGGAAGTGATGTGCGCAGATCTTCAAGACATCACAAACCTCCTTCTTATTTGGAGGATTTTTTTGTTGGCACGACAGCTTTTAATATACCAGAGGATGATCCGTTTACTAGAATTCTTTCTGCTCGTTTGTCTGTTAATACAGATTCGTCTATTGGTCAGTCTAAGCTTCCGGTTTCTTCTCTTTGACAGATATCACAGGAGGATCATCTGCATACAGCACTGCTTATACTGCTAGTTGCCTTGCGGATAATCCAGCTCCTTTTACTACAGAACCACGTACCTTTACAGAAGCAGTACAGTATCCTCATTGGCGCAAAGCCATGACAGATGAACTCACTGCTTTAGAAAGAAATGGCACCTGGAACTTACAGATTTACCTAAAGGAAAAAAGGCTATAAGCTCTAAATGGGTTTATAAGACTAAGTTGAAGGCCGATGGGACTTTAGAGCGCTACAAAGCTCATCTTGTAGTCCGCGGGTTCACACAAAAACAGGGGATCGATTACACGGAGACTTTTTCCCCTGTAGTGAAAATGACAACTGTCAGGACACTTCTAGTAGTGGCAGTAAAACGGCATTGGAACATCGAACAACTTGATGTTAACAATGCCTTCTTACATGGCGAATTGAATGAGGACATTATATGACTTTGCCAGAGGGCATGGTCTATGATGGTCAGAAAGTATGCAAGCTCCGTCAATCCTTATACGGGCTTAAACAGGCGTCACGTCAATGGTACGCTAGACTTACTACATTCCTTCATTCGCAAGGGTATGTAAGTTCTAACAACGATACTTCTTTGTTTACCAGAAGGGTTAATAATCGGTTGTCCATGTCGGGGTATATGTTGATGACCTGCTTGTATGTGGGGATGACACATCAGAAATTACTCGTCTCAAGCACTGTCTGATAGTCAGTTCAGGATAAAGGATTTGGGCGTCTTGCATTTTTTCTTGGGGTTGGAATTCACTTTGTGTCCATCTGGCCTAATTGTTACACAGCGCAAGTTTGTCAAAGAACTTCTGGAAGAATTTGACTCAGGGAATTCCAGGTCTGTGGCTAGCCCTCTCGATGTCAATATAAAATTACGGCCTTCTGATGGTAACCTTTTACCAGACCCAGAACTCTATCGTCGGCTAGTAGGTAACTAAATTACCTAACGAATACTCGTCCTGATTTGAGTTTCACGGTTCAGCTGTTATCCCAGTTTCTCAAAGAACCTCATGATGCTCATCTGTTTGCCGCACAACACGTATTGCGTTATCTTCGTGGCACAATGGGCAATGGGATTCTTCTGAATAATCGGGATGATTTCAGCTTGCGAGCCTATTGTGATTCGGACTGGGCTTCTTGTCCTTCTACCCGTCGCTCTGTAGTGGATTTTTTATTCAGTTTGGCGGGTCTCCGATTGCTTGGAAAGCTAAGAAGCAACCTTGCGTTCTTTGTCTTCAGCTGAGGTGAGTACCGTGCTATGCGGAAGGTCACCTCTGAATTGGCGTGGCTGAGCAGGCTGCTGTCTGAGTTAGGAGTGGATTCTATTACACCGATTCCTTTACATTGCGATAATCACTCTGCTGTTTTCATTGCCACCAATCCAGTGGCTCATGAACGCACCAAACATGTGGAAATCGATTGTCATTATGTTCGGGAACAGTTGCAACAAGGACTTATCTTGTCCGTCACATTCCTAGTTCTCTCCAGTTGGCTGATATGTTTACTAAAACATTGACTGGGAAGGATTATCATCGACAGTTCTCTCGTATGGAATTTCCTCTCCTTCTTAGCTCAAGCCGCACTTCTGTTCTCACAGATGCACGTCTTGCGGGGGGTAGGAAAATCGAAACAGAACATTAATTCTCAGCATCAAAATGGTGTGTATCTTACTTGTATTGTCCTCATTTAGTACAGACACCACTTGATCCGGCATAGGAACTTCATCAGGAGGCGGCTATGAAATTCTCATCATTTGAATGCACCTTGACACTTGTTCTACTTCTGTTCCTCATACCTCCACATAACGGTTTGATCAAGGCTAAAACACATTTGAACGGCTCAAGATTCTTCAGCAATGTCAGTTTTGCATCTTGTAATGGAGAGGCAAAACTGAGCCATTCATAAGCCTTAGCAATTGATTTTGACATCCTGTACTTTACCGTCCTCAATCTTTTAAACTGTTTGAGATTCGGTGACAGCAGATGTGACATACAAGACACTTATGTGATCGTAAACCTCTTTTCTTAGCAAACCCGTGTCCACAATCATTTCATCAATTACTTGCTGATTAGTGGCGGTGATCTGCTGCTGTTGTTATTTATCATTATCTGTTGACCTCTCAAGTAATAATCATAAAATTTTATTTCTTTTGTGTGAATCGCTCCATTAATCATATGATTTATAAACTTCAAATTGGTACAGACCCTGCGGCATACTCAAAGCATTTACTACTGATGCTGTCAGCAAATTGATGTCGTACACAACATAACCTCTGATGAACAACAGGCATATGGGCTATCTCAGAAACAATGAGATGTTAACGTGGCCTGAGAAAGTAAAGTTCGCTGTTAGGATCTTGCCTGCTGTGTTTGGCGGTGATTAATCACAGAATACTGATATACATAAACGGCGTGAAAGCCAATTCAACGGGAAGTGGCTATGCGGGCTATGCTCAGAAGCAGTTAAGGTGAGCAGAGCAATTAGATTCGGGAAAAAACAATCGAATACATAACATCACTGCCAGTCAATACCACCAGAAATCACTACAATCCAGAACTTGCGGGAAATTGATGGAGAAGAAATACAACAGATACATTTTCAACAAAGTGTAGGGACATATATAGAGTGGAGGACACTAATGGCTAGATGGGGACACTAATGGCAATACTTGCATTGGATGTGTGTGCACGCCATTTTATTCCACAAGTGGACTCTCTCATTTCAAGCAGGACACGGATGAATGGTAATATGGTGTCCATATAAGTTTACATCATCGTAAAAACAAAGAACATAGTACTTTGTGGAAAAGTGAGATACTTACAAACAAATCCTCGTCAACCCATTCTATACTCCAGACTAGCGAACATCAGTTCATGCATAGTCCATATCGCATAGTATAAAGGGATGCTCTAATGACCCATCAACTCAATTTTCAGTAACTTCCCTCTAGTTCTCACTCTTTTCAGACATTGAAAAAAGCCCAAAAGAAAATAATGGTTACAGC